>CM050168.1:184147719-184205219 GCA_027410445.1 Discoglossus pictus | reverse complement strand
TGAACTTTTAAGAAACAGCAAACATAAGAACAACACAAAGTGAACATTTTTTTTAATTAAAATTTAAAGAAACAGCAAAAATTAACTCAACAGACCACTTTAAATGGCAGATGGTTTGGAGCGTTAAATGGAGTCTGGCGAGGAAAAACCAGGATATAGCGAGTCACAGTGTTAAACGGTGATCGGCAGCCAAAAAACAGGTATACCTGTATATGTATATATATCTGTTTAGGTGGGAATGTGATATTCATGTTTTACAATGGTTATAATGCCAATATATTTTTGTTTAAATAAAATATAATTAGATAATATTATTTTCTGCTGTGAAAAATTATATAAACACTTTTCCATGTATACCATATGACAGTCAAAATAAATATAAACAAAAAGATCTATCCCCACCAGTGGGAAGGTCCAAGTGGAACTAAGTTACCTACGTTTTTCCGATTTTCTAGGGAAAAATATTACCATAAATAAAGCAGATTAATAGGCTCAGTGTAAAAGACATCCAAAGCCTAAGTGAAAAAAACGATGTTGTACAAATATAGTATAACTCTAAAGGAGGTAAAACATTTAAATAAAAACACTATTGAATACACATTTATAATCAAATTTTTGTCTCAACGGTATCCAAGTATAAGTCCAGTTGGTTACCAGCCCAGATCCATCACCCATCCCGCCGCCTCCAGTCCCCGGTCTGCATCTCCAGTGTAGAGATTAGCAAAAGAAAGTATAGTGTTAGATAAGACGACTTCATATGATAGAGGGGCTGTGACGAGATCAGTCTCGTCACTGCGAATTGGAGAAGCTTGGTTGCACACATTCTGCCGTTTGACTACGGCCCATGTTGACTTCCCCCTACAAAGACATGGAAGCCATGTCTTCATTTGGTCAGAAAGGACTGTGATCTAACTTTTGAACCACTGGACCAATTTGTATCATTTTGACACATGTTTGTATTTGGAGTATGCTGATTCTGAAAATGTATGTTTTATGTGAATGTGATGCATACTTTTAAAGTTATGAAAAATGTGTAGAAATGTGTTACAGATTCTGACCATCCCCCATTAGGTAAACACAGGGTGTCACCAGGACTTGAACAAAGGGCCAGTGTATGGGGTTTCCCCAGGGGCATAGTCCAGGAGGAAACAGGAAGTGTTCACTGGGACAGTCGGGGTGAGAATGAGCATAGTAGCCACGCCTGGGGCTGGCCCATGGGAGGAGTCTCATGGTCCCCCCGTAGGGAACCTGTCTGATTGGCCATAGGTAATTAGGGGTTGACCAAAGGTAGTCACTGCCCCTACGGTGTATGTGGAAATGTTTTTTATATATATGTCTTTGGTTTTAATAAAGAAGTGAGTTCACTGCTTGACCCTCAACCACAGAGCTTGTGTCTCATGCTTGGGGGAATTCGTGGGATGCTGTTGGAGACTGACTGCCAGGAGTTAAGCATCTTGGGGGTGCTTTTCCTGTTCAGCTGCTAGCGGCTATTCGTGAGGTTCCAGTTCAAGGCTTGGAGTATATTCCCCTTGGATCCAGTTCTTGGGTGATTGGGTGTCCTGCAGTAGCTGTCCCTATATCACTGGACGGGCGGATCGGCTAAAACTGCCTGGGCGCCCCCTTCTATGTGTGGGGGGTACCGTTACACTGGTGGCAAGCGGCGGAATTGTTCCCACAGCCAGAAGGACAGCTACAGGAGACACCATTCTGTGGATTTACAAGTTGGGGGCAACGCATGTCCCAGTACAGCGACCCTAAAAGCAGCAGAATGGAACCAGCAGTGCTATACGAAGATGAGGACCTGGATGGCCGGGATGCATTAAGGAAAGGCATCTGGTACCAGGCCCTGGATAATGTACAATACCAGCGGGGTGAGAGTCTCCCCAGTGAAGAGCAGCGGTTGCAGAAGCAAGTGGCCCTGCGCATGCCCTTCCTGGGAGAGCAGCCCCTTGAGGAATGGGTGGAGGAACTCAAGCTCCGTGCATGGCAGGAGCTATGGCTGGAGGATGCCTACCAGGCACTCTGGTGGTATATGGCACAGTATACACCCTGGACAGCCGAGCATGACAAGCCAGAGGGAGAGGAGTTTGATGGTCCTGGCTTGTTATGGCAGTCATTTGCAGAGCCCGACTTCGGGAGCCCTGCGCAGACCAGACTTGAGGATATTTTCTATGAGAGGGAGGCTAGGCATGACTGGGATGACCCCCATGAGGTAGAGCAAGACCTTGTTCACCTAGCAACCCTGGAGTGGGAACTGGAGCAGGACTACCAAGATCTCTTCCACTCCATTGGGAAGGCTCAGTATTACAACAAGGTGAGAGACCCAGATCCAGACCGCTTCAGCTGGGAAGATATTGTGGAGGTTTATTGGGAGGAACCCCAGGCGGCAGGTGGAGATGGGACCGAGGTATCTCCACCGGCCCTACAGGGATGCTGGGTGGCTAGCCCAGATCCCCAGCACCAGTGTGAAGTGCAGGGAGTGGAGAGCATTGTCTCCCCTCCCCAGCGGAAGTGTACCTTGCCAGGAGAGGAGAGCAGCGTCCTCCCTCCCCAGCGTCAGGGTGAGCTGCAGGGAATTGAGAGCTCAGACTCCATTCTCCAGCAACAGGCTGAGCTACCAGGGGCAGAGACGGTCGGTCCTGTCCCCCAGCAACAGGGCTGTTTAGCCAAAGGGGAGACCGTCGGTCTCCCCCCCCTACAACCAGGCCCCAAACAGGCTACTTCCGTGGTAGCGCTGGCACCAGGGCAGAGTACCGCTGGTCTCTGCCCACTCAGCAACCCACCAAGGCAGCTTACCAGTGCCCAGCACAGCCGTGGTGAGGCACCTGGACATGGACAAGTTTCCCCTCTACCCAGGTGTAGTAACCAGTTATTGTGGGTGGGCTGTACTGTTGATTGTGTTTTGTGGGTGGCCTTCGGACTAACCCGGAATCTGACCGGCAGGAGGTCAGATATCCTGTTAGTCTGTTTGGAAAGGGGGAGAGATGTGACGAGATCAGTCTCGTCACTGCGAATTGGAGAAGCTTGGTTGCACACATTCTGCCGTTTGACTACGGCCCATGTTGACTTCCCCCTACAAAGACATGGAAGCCATGTCTTCATTTAGTCAGAAAGGACTGTGATCTAACTTTTGAACCACTGGACCAATTTGTATCATTTTGACACATGTTTGTATTTGGAGTATGCTGATTCTGAAAATGTATGTTTTATGTGAATGTGATGCATACTTTTAAAGTTATGAAAAATGTGTAGAAATGTGTTACAGATTCTGACCATCCCCCATTAGGTAAACACAGGGTGTCGCCAGGACTTGAACAAAGGGCCAGTGCATAGGGTTTCCCCAGGGGCATAGTCCAGGAGGAAACAGGAAGTGTTCACTGGGACAGTCTGGGTGAGAATGAGCATAGTAGCCACGCCTGGGGTTTGACCATGGGAGGAGTCTCATGGTTCCTACCCTGTCTGATTGGCCATAGGTAATTAGGGGTTGACCAAAGGTAGTCACTGCCCCTACGGTGTATGTGGAAATGTTTTTTTATATATGTCTTGGTTTTAATAAAGGAGAGAGTTCACTGCTTGACCCTCAACCACAGAGCTTGTGTCTCATGCTTGGGGGAATTCATGGGATGCTGTTGCAGACTGACTGCCAGGAGTAAGCATCTTGGGGTGCTTTTCCTGTTCAGCTGCTAGCGGCTATTCGTGAGGTTCCAGTTGCAGGCTTGGAGTATTTTCCCCTTGGATCCAGTTCTTGGGGGATTGGGTGTCCTGCAGTAGCTGTCCCTATATCACTGGACGGGCGGATCGGCTAAAACGGCCCTGGGCGCCCCCTTTCTATGTGTGGGGGGTACCGTTACAGGGGCTATAGGGAGAATGAATCCAGGGATTCCAAATCTGGAATTTAGGCATACGGTCCTCCATTAAATGAGTTAGCCTTTCATTTATAGCAATGTAGTTCATCTTACTGATGACTGATTATAGAGCAAGAGTGGGGGATTTACATTGTCTGGCCATGTGGCTCTTTGTAGCTAGCATTAAGTACTGGAGGAGTCTATTCTGGTATTTTGATAGTAAAGGAATAGAGTGCCCTAAAAGGCCTATGTCTGCTTTAGCCATGACAGGCGTGTCAAATGTGGCTGAGGCTAGATTGAAAACCTTGTTCCAAAGGCGTTGTAACTGGGGAGGCTCCTTCCCCCCCCCCCCCTCTAAATGTTTAGACGTATTCTGTTGCCTCCAGCTTGCAATTTACCTACTTATGCATAAATTCGGAAACACTGCCTTTTTAAGTAGGATTTTAGGGGGCGTGATCATTTATCTGACAATATTTAAGCATGACCTAAATTTACTTCTTAGACCCAGCCAATAGTAAATGAGTCTATCATCATGACTTCAGTAAAACATGGAAGTTACACGTAATCTGCAATAGGAGGCTACAAATTAATTAGTGCCAATAAGTAATATTTGCCAATTGGGCTTGCATTCTAGCAGATAATAAAATGCATTAGATCATCAGAATCGATATTACTCAGAAATAACAGTTAAAAATTATATTTTTTAATTGCATATTTGTGGTTTTGAGACTGTTGTGCAATTGATTCTTATGTCTTTCCATGCCTTCACATGCTTTTATAGTACAGTATTGTGTGTTTAATTGCTGTTACAGCTCTAATATGTGTATGATACTGACCTTGCGAGTCCTATTTAGTACTCGTAATATTTTTGACAGAAACTTGATACTTTTCTCATTTGCGGGTCAGACTTTATTTGCGAGCTAGAGCTACAGGTCTAATAGAATATCGATTTTGTGTAACTTGAATTATTTAGAGCTTATAATATTCGAGCTGTGCTAAAATGAATGGGCTGGTTTTGTGCATTTGGCGGGCCGTAGTGATTGTGGGCGGGGAACTCATTCTCGGAATGTGAGTAGCTAAAATAATATGTGGCAATATTAAGAGTCATTTTAAGTGTGTATACATTTACTTATTGGGCAATAGAATAGGGCCCTATGTTCTCCTGATGCAGTTTGGGTTTGAATACATATGAATTGTAAATAAACATTAAAGCCCTTTACAATGAATGAATATCACATATAATAGTTGTCAAACTACAAAACGTCTCCACGCTTTGCAAGCTAGCAAAGCGAGCTTGCAAGAACTGCGTCCCTCACGAAGCGAGGGACGCAGTTCTGGCCGCAAATGCGGACCCTCGCGAAGCGACGGACCGCATTTGCGGAGGTGGAGGCTCTACGGCACCTCACAAGTGGTTACAAACAGCCACAGAAGCGGCACTTTGAAAAAATACATCTAACACGCAATGACTAAATACGTACTTACACAAAAAAATACGAGGCGCGGGACTTCGAAAAAAAAAACATTACGAACTTGCAAAAATACGAGCTTAATGGCCGAACCGAGCACAGCGGAAAACATTAAAAAAATACTAAATACACACAAAAATAAAATAAAAAGCTTACCCACAGCAAGGGGGGGCACCCAGCACATCTGGAAGTGAGGTTACACCTCAATCTAAGTCCAATTTACAGATTTTAGACACACGAAAATCCCCTAAGCGAGAGAAAAAATGGCAGCCGAAAAAAAACAAAAACGAGGCTACACGACCCCTAAAGACGCAAAACACCACCAAGCACATACGGCTTTTACAAAAACCTGTACGAGGTACAAGATACACTTTTAACAAGGACGCTAAATCATCCACACCCACGTACCACATACAAATTTGCCGCCATTTTACAACACTAACTTACACAATGCGGAAGCACACAGCTACACTAATGGCTTTCCCTCGCGCACGCGGCCTATTTACACTACACACTGCACACATTGCTGACACACCTCAGCTTCACAACACTGCAAACCTACATTGTATGCTGCAGGAACATTAAAACAGATTGTCAGCTCTTCAGCACAATGCTTGCTGCATATATTAATTACAAATAGGTAAAGTATATTAATTTATGATTTAATTAATTAATTATCATGAAAACCTACATATACACAAAAAAAACACTATCGCAATAAACGCCAAAGCCCTTCACTGCGCGCCTTACAAGGAGCGCCAATGGTGCTCATAGGACACAAACTAAACCAGGGGAGAGACTTGCAATAAACGCAAAAAGGAGATCAGCGCAGACCTTACAATGAGAGCAAAAGCAAAAGGCTCGCAATGAGCGCTGAAGGATCTTAGACCACCAAAACACTTACTGTCTGGGGCAAACAGCATTACCTGCCTTACAATTTTATTGCCTCGTCATTTTTGACAAGCAAGTCGCTAGTATATATATTTGAAACTTTGATTCTTACTAAGAGGATAATTAAATTGGAAGAAAAGTTATGCTTAGAAAAGCATCTGTTGGAACTTGAAGGCATCAATGATACATTGGAGAAAGTGTGTGTTAGATGGGTGCTTACTTTTCTGGAGAGCTATCATTGCATCTATGGACTGTGAGGGGAACGGATGTGGTGTCAATTTTAATCTGATCTAGTTATTTAAGAAAGGGAAATGGGAGGTTTCTGGATTTCACTGTGAATATAATATACCTCTGCAGCTCATGAGAACAGTGTACTCAGTGGCAACATTCTACAACATGCTTCTTGAGAGAGGTCACTGACAGGCCAATTTGAAACACTGCACTTCACAGTCTATGTATGCATGAGTTGTATGAGCTAGAGAGGGTAGAACCAATCAGATACAAATTGTAAGATTTTAGGCAGAAAAAAACACTTATAAACACTTCCTAATAAAATAAAGTACATAAAAGTAGATACAGAGGTATATTATATTCCTAGTAAAATCCAGAATCCTTCCTTATTCCTTTTACTGCTCTCACTCCATATTCAATGACATATACATAAACACACATCATGATCCAGCTCTGTGTAAGTTATTTAACAGACACACAATGGATTCTTACATAGTCTTTAGAAATTCAGTTTTTATATAAAAATGTTTTTATGTGCATGACTTACGCAGCTGGTAAGATTGTTAGTTTATTATGTATTCACAAATAGGTGTCTTTAATTTTGAACTACAATGACCCTTTATCACTTGTTTTCTTTTACAACATTCTTAAAGGGCTCATACTATAGGTATAGGTTTTCCAAAGTTGCACGTTATCAAATCAGCCCATCACTGTTTTGGATTTAATTAATATATATATATATATATATATACACACATACATATATACTAGCGACATGCCCGTCAAAAATGGCATGATATATTTTTTTACATTGTGTCTCACCCCCACCTCTCCCTCCCCTGTGTCTCTTCCCCCACCTCTCCCCCCATGTCTCTTCAACCCTCTCCCTCCCTGTGTCTCTTCCTCCCCCTCCCCTGTGTCTCTCCCCCCTGTGTCTCTTCCCCCCTCTCCCTCCCCTGTGTCTCTCCCCCCTCTCCCTCCCCTGTCTCTCCCCTCCTCTCCCTCCCCTGTGTCTCTTTCCCCTCTCCTCCCTCCCCTGTGTCTCTTCCCCATCTCCCTCCTTGTGTCTCTTCTCCCTCTCCCTCCCCTGTGTCTCTTCCGCCTCCTTCCAATGTGTCTTTTTCCCCCTCTCCTGTGTTTCTCTGCCCCCTCCCTCCCATCTCTTTCCCCCCTCTCCTGTTTTTCTCTGCACCCTCCTTCCCGTCTCTATCCCCCCTCTCCCTCCCCTGTGTCTTTTGCCCCCTCTCCCTCCCCTGTGACTCTTTCCCCCCTTTCCCTTCCCGTGTGTCTTTCCCCCCTCTCCCTTCCACTGTGAGTCTTCCCCCCTCCCTCCTCTGTGTCTCCTTCCCCCCACTCTCCCTCCCCTGGGTCTGCTTCACTCACTGGACATTCTTTAAGGGCCACTGTAGTGCTCACACTATAGAGTTTTGTCTGTTTAGTTACTTACTAGCAGTATCAATGGTTGAAATTAGCAATGTAGCTTCTCTACACCTCCTATAACATATTCAGGAACTGAAAGTGTGTCTGCCCCGGAGGCTGTACTAAATGTACTACTACCTTTGTAGGTTTGCCTGCAATAACCCTTACAGGGAAGGAGGCAAACAAAGAATGATATTAGGACAGATCCGCCCCCTCCCCCTGTACTTCTGATCGGGATGGAGAGCAGCATATCTGCTATAGTTTAAACACTAATCTTCAAATATACAAAACAAAAAACGAAACAAAAAAAATACAAAAATAAGTAGAGCGCATAGATCCGAACATAGTGAAGTAGGTCACAGATAATTTAATAAGACACTAATAAAAATCCACTTATAAGATATATTCATGACTTGCATCAATAACATTTCCAAAACAGAAGACGGCAAGAACAAGACAAAATCCTCCAAGAATACAGTAAGTAAAACGGTTAAAAAAAAAGTAAATGATAAAATATGATTATTCCACCATAAACAAAAACTGTTAGAGGGATCAATTTAGGTACAGATTTTGGGTATGGGTTATATCCAATCTTATAACAGACCTTAAAAGGGCATTACACTATAGTGAAAATAACATTGAAAATAAAAAGATAATTCAGTCTATAAATACAAGATACTTGTTATTGCTAACCCTCTCTTCATCAACGTGTTTTGTATATTAACTTCATAAGGGCATGGTTCAATTTGTGATGGTTGGTGTTTATATTTCTTAAATAAATCATCACATTTTTGTAAAGAATTGTACTTAATCAATTAAAAATCACAGTTAATTATAATACATATGTTTATGATAATCTGGTTACATAGAATTAATTATCTTTATAAACCTCATTCATAACTGTGAGGTCTGATTGTGGGTGCCACCGAGATTCCCCGAAAACACACAACCAAATTGTAATCTTTTTTTGTTTTTTTAATCTTTTTATTATTTCTTATATATAAAATATACAATTTACAAACAACCAAATTTTAATCTTGATATGTAGATATTATTTACTTTGTGGTCCCATTTTTTTCTGACCTGATTCTTTCTACTACTTTCTCATGTGGATCATGACCTTGTAAACTAATGCACTTTATATTATTACTGTTTAAAGCATTGGTATACTTTGGGTGACACATTCTGAAGTTTGTTTGTATGGGAGAGGGGTGTTTGCATTTAAGCAGAAGCAAAGCTTGCATTTATAGTTGCAAGCTGCCTGCTTCTGAGAATGTACAAAGGAAAAGATTAGGTGTCAAATTCTAGAATAAAAAATTATATAACAAATCCCCCCTCAACCAGACTTACACCAATAGGCACAACTTACTTACTGGTGTGCTTTTGGTGGATGATAAAAACTCCATTAACATTATACTAGAGGAAATGTAAGTACAGGGGTTGCACTATATGCAGTATTTCCTTTTTTATGCCAAGGAACATTTTAAGAAGGGAATAAGGCGCCTATCACAGGGAAGCTCCCCTAGTCAGCCAAATGAGAAATCTGGCATGTTCCTTCCTTCATTCCTCCCTCCACTGACTCTCAGACTACAGGCTATGAGAAAGTGATGAAATTAGAAAACATGGGGCATATAAAAAAAAATAAAGAGATTTTCTATAAAAATGGTTTTACGCTCATGGCTTACACAGGATAGTTGATCAATGTTATAGCTATTCCTGTACTAGAGGCCACATCAGAGGTGAGTAAAACAACATGGAATCCACTAACCAGTGAACCAGACCAGCTTCATGGCCATAAATGCTTGTAGTTTAGGGAAACTTTACATGTTTATGAAGCATGTAACAAAGCAACAGTATTATTAGATGCTGAGATAAACACATTTTACAGAAAATCTTAGTTTTTGAAGCCTCTGTTTATAGAACGTCCTATCCTATCTAACTTTAGATACTAGTACTTACAGAGCTATTTACTTCAGTGTACTTTATTTTATTAAAAGCTCTGTTTTTACTGCTTAAAATCTTACAAATAGTTCCTAATTCGTGTCTCCCCTCTACAGCTTATGAAGACTTGTAAGTACAGGGGTTGCACTATCATAGTAACCAATCAGTGGCAACATGCTGCAACATGCTACTTGAGAGAGATCACTGGCAGGCTAATTTAAAACAATCCACTTTACAGTCTGTATTCATGAGCTGCATGAGCTACAGAGGGTAAACCCAAACAGGTATATATTGTATGATTTTAGGCAATTATTAATAAAATAAAGTACATAAAAGTAAATAGATGCCAAGGTATATTATATTCCAAGTAAAACTCAGAAACTTTCCATATTCCTTTAATTAATACAAATTAATTCCAAAAGTCGCTTAACTATTTTCTTAAAGGAATATTATTATTTTTTTCTTTGTATAATTGTACATTGAGAGACTGAAAATGGCTGATGGAAAACAATGTTTTTATCTAGATGTCAAATAATCATCAATTATTAATAGACCGCTGAAAAAAATGAGACTATTGTGGAGTGTGATTTGTTTCTTTGTTTGTCCACCGCGTTAAGTAGAATAAGTTATGAGAGACGCTCTCATTCTCTCATACAATGCTTTTTTTTAACAGGTTATCACCCAAGCAATTCAAATATCCAAAGCCTCTATGTTTTATTAATCAAAAGAGTTAAAAAGCCAATCCAATCTGGCTATATAGTTCTTGAGGTTTTCAGATCCATAAATAATTAATGGTGTCATCGCATCCCAGTGGATGACAAGCTCATTGAATGTCTAGAACTGGAAATGTAATAGATGAAAAAAAGCAATAAAGTCAAAAAAAGTAGTCGTTTTTAATGACAGCAACTGAAACCCATTTTTATCGTCTTCCATATTCTCCGGAGATTTAATGGTGGGATTCAAAGGAGAGAAATTTCAGCTCCACCACGTCATGGGGTGAGACATTGCCAAGTGAAGACGGATTATCTAAATTCTGTAACAGAGATTTCCATGTTTTCATTGTTTTTTTTTCACAAATTCAAAAATACTCCCATTTTTTGACTACTAAATAGATATGTAAGATTTCGGGAATTTACTAGATATATAATATCCCTGTGTATCTATTTACTTTTATGTACTTTATTTTATTAAGAAATGCTTATAAGGTCTGTTTTTACTGACTAAAATCAAACAAATATCATCTGCTTGGGTATGCCCTCTGGAGCTTATGAAGACACAGACTCTGTAGTACTTGCTGTGCTGTGTCCAATCAGTAACCATTTCTCAGCAAAATGCAGCATAGACATGGTCTCTAATAGGCTAGGATACTGCACTACACATCCAGCCCTACAGAGTCTGTCTGCATATGCTGCAGTGGGCAGACCCATACAGGTACTATTTGTTTGATTTGGGGCAAAGCTTAAAAGCAATTCTTAATAAAATAAAGTACATAAAAGTAAATAGATACACAGGGATATTATATATCTAGTAAAATCCAGAAACCTCCCATGTTCCTTTATATTTTTTAAACGACTCCTCATGGCTTAGTTTTTATTTTCTTAAATACTTAAAAAATGTGATAAGCTTTTCCCAAACTCCAGTCGTCCAATTGTAACCTCTTCATTGGTTTTAGTTAGTCATTATTTAATAATATATAAAAAATTTAATTTTTTATTAATTTTATATAACTATTTTATTTGTATCTTTGTTCTACTAAATATACATTAAACGCAATACAAGTGTCTTATGCTGCTCAGACATACAGTATGTCACAGTTAGCTTGTTAATAGCATGTGACACTGATAGTATGAAGTCCCGTACCTGTGGGCCTTGCTTTAAGCCAGTGCTATGCAAGATGGCATTAAAGGTCCAGTTATTAGGGGCAGCTTATTAGGAGACAGTGAAGTGTACATTTTATATCACAATTTATTAATAAAGCTAAACATTCATATAATTTGCCTAATGAATTCCTTTGCATGGTTGTGTTTGAATTTGTTCCTGTAACATACCCTACACTAAATTGTAAATTATAACCATCATTTTATATTTACATTTGAAACATAATTTTGAGAGTGGCATTTACATTTCTAGAGTGCTGTGGTTGCATTGAATGATGCAAGGTGTCAGCTTCTGGCCAGTGAGTGGGAAGAGGTGTTGTAACAATGTCATTCTTATCCTATTCTCAAACAAAAGCCTTGGACTACTGCCTGTTTCTTCCTCCCCCACTTACAACGACAAACACAACCAACCAACACCCCCAGCTCTCAGTATTTTATGTAATACACACAAAATGGTTTCCAGGACTGGTAAGATTAAAATTATCCATGACTGCTACTATGTTAATTTGTTAAACAAGTATATTTTTTTCTTCAGACGCAGTGGCCCTTTAACTTAATGTTTTTTTTTAGGAATTTATATTCTAAAATTGAATTGTAATCATGTTTAATTGTGTTACTGGTACTTATATTACTCCTTACATTTAGGGCACTTTCACATTAAAGTGTAATAGTAATCTAAGAAAAGAATATATCATTTCTATATACTATATTATTTTGGGCACGTGAATAATCACAGACAAATAAAATGACCACTCTATAGTAACATTAATATTTCTTACTATTGTAATATATTTAGTGACATAAACTGCTTTCGAGTCAGTCGTCACAGCTGCCTTTATACCAGCTACGCAATCACACACAGCCGCCAGCCACTTGTTATCATAGCAACACTATCTGCCTAGTTCAGGTTGTGTCTTTATCTCTATAAATCAGCCTGTTTCAAGTGCATGCTCTTCACATCCTTCAGTCTGGATGCACCCTGAGACTCCTTTCACCTGTAAGTCTACCCGAGCCCACTCTCGGTGTCAGTGCCAGACCACAGGGGCCGCGAGACCGCTCTCCCATCACCACTTTCTCAGCAAGTCACTTCCTCTGCTCATCTCTCTCGCTCGGTGTTTATCTGTCGGAAGGATTGGAACTATAGATAGTATCAGTGGAACTATCTGTCTAGCAGCAGATGTCTACTCCCCGGCACCGGCGTAATTACCCTGCTGAGCCTCACCTACCTGAAGACGCACGCTTGTTTTTCACTTTTGATGATGATTAGTTTAAAAGCAGCAGGATGGAGCTCGCCCGGCCGGGTCACTGCTGGAAAAACTTAACCCTTTCCCACCGGGCCACAATACCCCACCCAGTGCTGATAAAGCAAAAATGTCATGAGAATCCATTACACCCACTTGTAACAAACATTATCTGCGTGAGATTATATTATTATTATTATTATTATTACCGTTTATTGTAATGTACCAACATATTCCGTAGCGATATACAGGGGTTAAGTACAAATAAAAAATAAACGCAATATCAAATGAGAATTAAGTTTCATTGTGAGGTCACCTGAGATAAACAAGGATTCTCCGAAAAAAGCCCAGTATTTCAAATATTTCACCTATTAATGGATATTTTCATAAAATAATCTGGTGAATAAATAATTACATATTAGGTAAATAAGAAACATCAACCCCCTCTCTCTCTTCTGCTGTCACTTCCCTTCAGTCTCTTTTTATCTCAAAACTCATTTTTACTTTCTTCCTAACCTTTCTTTCCATGGATCTTAATATATTCCTATGTTTGTTTCTGTGAGTACTTCACTAATGTTTCTTTATATCTCCACTTTTTCCTCTTCTTCCTTCTTTCTCTTCTTCAGGTCCTTCTTTCTTTTTCAGCATTCCATTGTTTCTTCTTTCTATTTGTCAGTACCCTTTCACCCTTCCATCATTATCTCATTCAGTATTATCTATTTCTTTCTTTCTTTCTTTCCATTCTTTGCATAGAGTTCTCCCAGGCCGCTGATGATAGCCCAGTCTTCACCATGACACACGGTACCTCCTCCAACCTGTATTGATTATGCATTATTCCAGTGGTGGAGCTAGAGCATGGAGGGCCCTGGTGCATAAAACTCACACAGTATATATATATATGTATACAGTGGTACCTCGGTTCTCGTCCTTAATCCATTCCAAACAAACATTTCTGATAGGAAACAATGTAAATTGCAATAATCCATTCCAGACCCCAGATTTTTCCCATTTTAGTTTGAACCGATGGTCTTGTTTCTTGTTTCTTGATACAAAACCTTAAAACTAAACACACATAAATAAAAAAAAAAACAATAATTACTTCAAATAACAAAATGTAACTTCAACTGTGCTGGGAGGACTTGAGGGCCCCTCCTCTTGTATCAATTTTCTAACCATCTCCTTTAGAGTGTAAGCTCTCAGGAGCAGGGATCTCTACTTTTCTGTATCCACATCTTTTAACTGTGTTGTATTAAATGTATTTCCCCGTGTATATTGTTGTTGTTGAGTCCTTCAGTTGTTTCTGACTCTCGGTGACCATACAGATTCAGCACACCAGGCACATCTGTCTGTATGTTTAGTTGTGCTTATCCATATGATTCTCCTGGCACAGATACTAGAGTGAGTTGCCAGATCATTCTCCAGTGGACCGAGATTTGTCTGACCTCTCTGCTATGACCTGCCCATCTTAGGTGACCCTACATGGTATAGATCACAGCTTCAGTGAGGCACCCCAGCCCCTTCACCACAATAAGGTAGCGATCCTTGTAGAAAGAGCTGAATAAAATATTGTTGCTTTATAAGTAAAGGTAATAGTAATCATTGTAGGATTATAATGCAAATATCTGGTACAACTTGCATCTGCCTTATATATTTATAGATGTGACATATATTATGTATTTTCAATATATATATATATATATATAAATATAAATAAATAAATATGCGCGGGTTTCGGCCGCTAATGTCGTATTTTTGCGAGGTCGTAATATTTTTGTTTGTAAGTGGCGCGGCTCATATTTGCAGATGCTAAGTCCGTAAATGTTGCGGTCGCGGTGGGAGCCTCCACCTACGCAAATGTGGCCCCTCTTTGCGAGGGTCCGCATTTGCGGCCTTAAAGTACGCGGTTGCTTTGCGTTAGCAACAGCTTTTGTCAACCCGCACTGTTGACAACTATATATGTGATATATATATATATATATATATATATATATACATAAAAAAAATAGTTGTGCGTGTATATATATATAAATATATATATATATATATATATATATATATTGTAAATAAATAGAACATCTGTATATATATATATATATATATATATATATATAGCAGCATGCATCCAAATAAGTATACAAAGACCCCAAAATATCAACAGAGCAGTATGATGTGACTATTTATGGACAAAAACAAAAGCAAAAAGAATAGAAGCCAAATGACCAAAAGACTATGAGTAATATCATGCTTCATTTCAAATTAATGCATGTGTTTTCAGTTTAGCAATTTCAGTACTTTGGATAGTGACTTTCCAGAAAAATTAACAGAAATACCGACCACATATTCTGGAAGAGGACAAAAGAGTTGGATCAAATAGCCTTGCATGCATATATAAGATTTAATACTTAAATTAAGAAACACAGCATGTTTTTATAGACATAGGAACAAGAGAGGAAATGTACTCATTTAACTTTGGGTTATTGTCATCACCACTTAAAATAAAATCTACAAAAACCAATAAGGAATTTATTGGTACATGCATAAGTGAAAATATATAATTTATTATTTATGTATTATTTATTTTGAGATATATTTTATTTTATTTGCAGCACATAGTTCCACCCTCCCACTTTCTGAAAAAAATATTTAATTTTGTACAGCCAATCCGGACTTTTACAGAGATAAACCAGCCAATTAGGACCAAGAGTGAAACAAATACTAGATAATGAGCCTAGAGAAAGGTGGAGCAATGAGTGTAAAGCCAGATAAAATTAGTGATATTTACTATTTTTAATGCAACAAAAAGCTTATTTTAGATCTTTGGCTTTTTACATCTGTGGAAACAAAACATAAAAAAATGGAGTTTGGAGCCATTAAGTTAAATCTAAAATAAATTAGCAATTTGGCACAGTGCAATAATATTTTTTTGTTAATACAATACCAGTTATTTTTAAACAATTCAGCTTGAGGCATTTTCTTAATATAGAGCTGACAGCATGATCTAATAACCCAAAAAAATATTTCTAAAGGATGCGTTCTCTGTTTAATACCAGGAACATGACTCATATAATTTGATGTTACTCAGCTGTTAACATTACAATTAAATAATAGGATAGTTAATACGTTCTAAAAATTCTCATGAATTCTTTGCTGTTTTTTTTGTTGTTTTTTTTTTTTTAATTATCCAGTTAAATCTATTTTTACAGTATTTGATTAATAGATAACATTATGTCTGAAAAGCATATTGTGTGAAAAAAACATAAAATATTATGAAATGCTATCCTGGTCTAGGATTTTTTTCTGTGGAGCCTTATAACTCAACTGTTGCAATACATTGACAATGTCAACACACACAGTTGTACTTTTAAAGCGAGGTTGAAAAAATGGGTTGAGGGTTTGCATCATAACCTCATCACAATAAGGGAATGTTAATGAATTTGTAAAAATGGATGGACGGTTAGCATCACAGGTTAAAAAATAAGTGGAGCGTTAGCATCACAGACCTCATTACAATAAGGGATGGTATTGAATTTGTGCATGATTATTTAGTTTTTAGAAGAAACAGGCAGTGATTATCAGAAAAATATGTGTTATATAGAAAAGTTCAATGTTCTTACAAAGTTAAATACAGGAAATTAAAATCCAAGTTTGCACACCCACAGGGAGCTTACATACCCAAGTACACACAGGAAAGACAGCCAGATACAGAGTTTGATGTTTCTGGTAGAGACCAAAGGAAGTAACTGCTGCAGGATGGAATCAAAAGGTTGGGCGGGGTCTGAGCTCACTGCTGAGTCAGAGCACAAGGAGATAAACTACAGATCCCAGGCTGCTTTGCAACACAAGAACCCCAGAGTTTGATGCAAATGTTTCAGCTAACCTCTGATTTCTCCTGATTGGCCAAAACAAATTAAGAATTTTATGCTAATCTTAGCAGGGATTTTTAGGGGTGTCAACTAACAAAAGCTGCAGCTTGCAAACTTTAAAGATTTAGCAAACATCTCAGGTTGAGTTTGTAAGTGTTTATTTTAGTATTCTTTCATGCAAACAATGTTTGCATACATTACTGATTCTCTATCAGATGCATTAATAATCCATAAAACTTAGATATGCCTTTAATATATCTATTGTTCTCTGCATTTCAGTGCAAGGTGACTGATGTTTGATTCATATGTGTATATGTAATATGTGTGCATATATTACATTAAGGAAAGGAAAAACTCTGTTTGGGAAAATATTATTTTTTTGAAGATTCCTTTATGAGTATAGGAATCCACTTTGTATTTGTTACATCACTTCCTCAGAGTTGGATTATGAGAGTGTGTGTTTTGGCTATAAGTGGAGGGATGGGTGGGGAAGGAAGGAAGGAACAGAGAGTCTTTGTTAAGATAATTGAATGCAATTAGAATTGACATCATACCTCTTCCCCCTCACTGGCCAAGAAGCTAGATATGTGAGAGTGAGTGGGTAGGGCAGCATGGATCTCAGTCCCTTGAAGATCTAAAGGCTCAGGTGGAATGACATAAAGGTATAAAAAGTCTCTCTGCAGAAATATTGGTTGAAGCATCCAAGTCCTGGATTTGTGGTTTGTCAGCAAAAGAACCGTTTACTGAAGGGGCCACATTGCCTTTCAGAGGGGAAATTTGGGGATTCTACCAAGTTGACAAGAAAGAGCCTGTGGAGATGATTTCACACAGATCAAAACAAAAAAAGGAGTAATTACTGGAATATGGTTTAGTGCTTCTAGTGAGTAGAGATGGGACATAGGGCAGTTCAGGGTGAGTGCAGCTCAATGTAACTTGGTTAATCTAGTCAGTATGGCTAAAGTGAAACATCCACTTATCACCGAAGTAATGTTAACCAGAAAGAAGTTACTAAGCTGGCTTAGGAATATAGTTACCTACCGTGCTGTGAATTTATTGAAAGCTTGCGGTGAGAAAGAGGCCGAAGTGGTGGTGATATGCAATGTTAACCAGCTCAAATATCTATAGAATTATAACCACAGCAAAGGGAAGAAGTACTGCAAAGAGATGTATTTTTTGTAAACCCCAGTTGGACGAATGTGGTCTACCATGATATCATTACTAGATTTCAGATAATAGCAAGAAACAAACTGTAATACATACCTGAAGCAAAGAGGGATGAAGTCAGAACAGAAGTTAAAAACAATTTAAGACTTAAGAGTAACTGACAAATCCATCAGTGAGTGGTGTAGTCCAGTTGTTCTAGTCCCAAAACCTGATGGAAAACTCTCTTTGGCAGTGATTACCATGATTTGATACATATCCCATTCCAAGAGTGGATGATTTTATAGACTGTAAAGAAAACAGACTTCTATCTACTTTAGATCTGACCAAAGGATAATGGCTGGTTCTACTGACAAAATCACCAGAGAGAAAACGGCCTTCTGTACTTGAGAAACTTATGTACAAACTCCTAGGACCCTACTGTGAATATGCATCTGTTTATTTAGCTATCATTGCATCTAATACCATAGATAGGGACTCTCACGTAAATAAAGTTGAAAAGGCTTTGGAAACCATCAGAAGAGCTGATCTGACACCTAACCCAGCCAATTGTGCACTTGGACTAGTGGAAACTAAGTATCTGGGATACATTGTAGCAAGATGCATGGTCATACCTCAGTTAAATAAAGTGGAAGCTATACATACTTGGCCAAGACCTTTGATTAAGAGACAAGGTCAAGCATTTAATGGGATAGTTAGGTAAACCCAATTTTGCCACTAACCAAGGCAAGGGCCTCATGTACTGTAAAATGGAATCACCAGGCTGAAAATACCTTTTGAGGAACTAAAGGTGATATGGTCTGAGGAAGCAAGTTTAGAGGCTCCAGATTTCCCCAAAAATTTTTATACTGCAAACTGATGCATTTGTGGTTGGATTGGGAGCGGTCTGTCACAAGAGGTGGATGGAGAAAAGTAACATGTGATGTACCTCAGCAGGAAAATGCTTTCAAGAGAATAGAGGTATATTTTAGTCAAGGTTCACTGCCTCTCCGTTCAAGTGGGTCAACCCAATGGTGTTGAGCTGAGGGGAGTGGGGGTGAAAAAGTGGTGCAGGGAATTTGTGAGAATATCTGAGATTGAAGGTGTTAATCACTAAGCATAATCATAATAAGAAAGAGCTGAGACAAACATGGTGGAGACATGTAGCATTTGGAGGAGAGGGAAACTGTTGGGAGAGAGTCTGCACAAGACCATTTAAAGAAACTGCAATACCATTTAAAGAGACTGTACTACACCAACCAAGGGAGAAGACACCTGATAGACATACAAGGAGAATAACAGCAAGAGTTTAACCGGTTGACTTTTGACTGTAGGAATTATAAGAACAAGAAAACCTATAGCTGGAGTTCGCACCAGTCAATGCCTACAAAAAAGAAGTAAGGATGATGATGTAAAGGTCAAAATACTAGCATTTGAGAGGACTGCTATCCGCAAAGCCTAGCTTCAAACCAGTGGGATTCCTTTGTGGAATACCACAGAGAACGGACCAGTGGAGATACAGGGTACCAGACAGCCTTATTACTGATTTTGACACACTACACCTCACACGCAAACCCATATACACCAACTCTCCCATGCACAGACTACAATAATATACATACACGCACACATATATATGTCTGTATATATATATATATATATATATATATATATATATATATAAATATATATATATATATACATTTATTTATATATTTATGTATTTATTCATAAAACTAAGCATCTATCTATCTATCTCCCCATCCAACCTAACTCCATAACAACATAACCATGTACCACATTCATTCACTATTGACAGTCAATCCGTACTTCAGGAGGAATTAACAAAAAAGTCTATTCAGAGAAAACCATAGGAATGAATCATCTATAAATCAGTACAAAGTGACACAACAAAACTAGGGCACCCCCTTTGGGCTTGCAGGCCATAACACATCAGAGTCACGGCTGGATTTCCGATCTTCCACCTTGGAAATGACAGGGGGCTTGTGTTTCAGAGGTAGTTTGTGGTGAGGTACTCAGCAGATGTGTCAAATTACCTGGCTCTAATTCTCTGTAATTGGTGAACATGATGACTATTGAGCTGAAATCCTGAGCTGTGATACTAATGGAGCATTTCCCTGGTGGATGTAAGATGAAGTGGATATGACTGACTGTGGTTTCTTTAAACTTTCCCCTGGGAACTTTCCAATGATGGATATTTAACCAAAATTACATTTTAACACTTATTTTTAGCCCATTTATGAAATAAATAAAAAAATGAACTTTAACAGCATAATTTGATATCAAATAGCATTTAAATATTTATATATGAGTATTCATGTCTTTCGGTGTGTGTCCATGTTGTGTGACTGCCTATGTAAATCTTTGTGTCCATATGTCCATGCATTTGTGTATCAGTGTATATTTCAAATGTATTTAAGGGTTTGTACGTGCCTTTGTTATGTGTATATTTGTGTGTATGCATCCATGTGCTGGTGAATACCTTGTGTGTACAAGTGGATATATTTGTAAATTATTTAATGTCATCATTTTTTATGCTTATGTCATTGTGTGTATAGTAATAAATAAGTGCACACTTAATTGGTCTAAAAATAATATCATTCAACTTTTAAATTTTACCATTGAAAAATGATTTATACGATATATTTACTATAGAAGAACAACAATACACTCATTACACTCATTCACATACATATACAGTAATACAGTATGTATCTGTTTGTATATGTATATTTATGTACCTATTAATGTGTGTGTAAATGTGTGCTTATATATATATATATATATATATTTCTCGGGTAGCGTCAGTGTCCATTAATATAGATGAAAGTAAAGCCATTGCAAAATACGGTGATACCTTATTTATTGGTTAAATATTTAAATAATAAATAACTATTTGTTCAATAAGAAATATCACTGTATAATGACAAACTGATACTTTGTTACTTTTCATCTGCAATACTGAAAAAAATACTGGACATTCACAACTAGCCTGATATGTACACACACACAAACATACATATATAGATACTAGGGAATTGCCCGTCAAAAAATGACGGTCATAGAATTGTAAGGTAGGTTATGCTGTTTGCCACACAAGTCTTTTGGTCCTCTGAGTACCTTCTGCGCTCATTGCGAGTCTCTCCCCTGATTTACTTTTGGTCGTGTGAGCACCTTCAGGGCTCATTGCAATCCCCACGCTGAGCGACTTTGGCGCTCATTGCGAGCCTCTCCCCTTGTGTACTTTTGCTCCCCTCCGCACCCTGTACACTGATTGTGATCCAAGTGATGAGCGCCTTCTGCGCTCATTGCTTGGCTCGCAATGAGCACAGAAGGAGCTCTTTGCCTGCAACTGCAGACCGCTCGAGCCCACAAGTGTTAGCAATGCTCACAACTATATATGTGATATATATATATGTAACAAATAGTACATTTGTGTTAGCATTTGAATATCTAATAATGAGTATTAAGTAATAAGTAAACATATTTACTCAAACTTAATTTTAGACATTCAAATGTGTATACAAATGTATTATTTAATTAAGGTATTTTGTACAGTGGGGGGCTTCTGTCACTCTTCTGTCCACCATATATATATTCTTGTGCTATATATTTGTACTGTACACATGTAAAAAAATAGATGCACATGTATACAAATATATATATAGAGATAAATAGATAAATATATATATATTTTATTATCTTTATTTATATCGCGCCAACATATTCCGTATCGCTGTACAGGGGTTTAGTACATGGTAAAAAAAAAAAAACTTAACACCTTATAAAGAATGGAGGGCCCTGTTTTTGAGCTCATAATCAAATTTACATAGTGCTTGTTTCCAAAGCATGGACACACCATTGAAAACTCGCAAACTTACAATCATATATATATATATATACACACAGAGAGAGATAATTATACATATATAAATATAACAGGATCGCTTAAGTTATTAGGGTAATTATTTTATTATTTTTTCACCCTAGGACTGATTTGATCCTTACAGGCACCTATCTTCTATGGAGAAGTTGCAAGGGGGGCCCAAAATTATTTGGCACTGGGGTCCTCCACTCACTAGCTCCACCACTGTATAGATATTTAGAGAGACAGATAATTAACCAGTGTATATGACCATGTTGCAGCAAACATATCTATAACTAATTTAAAAGTACTCTGAAGTAAATGCATTTAAAAAATGCATTTTATTTCCTGTAGCTGTTGGTTATGTGAATATCAAAATAAATGAAAATATACAACACTGTACAGGTATCTGGAAAGTTTTAGTAGCCTAATATACAGTAAGTTGATTTTCTTTTGCAATCAGAGGAGTAAGGTATTAGTAGCCCAATGTCTTACAGGTATATTTGTTTTGAGCTGACTCTTCGCTCTTGGTGTGAGTCTGCAGGCCTCTGGTGACTGTACCCGGCTGCCAATTACATCATCCTTTTCCCACTGGTCTTGTGGTGAATAAAACAGACTGAGCAAGACAGTTTAACTGAACTGAATCAAACTGCATCTCCTCTGAGCCACCTGTTCTAAGCGACCCACCTTGAGGGACATCATTAAACTGTTTTTCTGACCACATGCTAACCACCAGTTACAAGGAAAATAAATGCCTCAGTGCATACCTCAGAAAAAAAGGGCAAGGCGGCTAAAAAAAGTAATATGACTCTGCAATTTCATATTCACAGGATAATCCTGAAATAATTGGGTTTAACAATCATCAAAACTATGCTTTTAACTGTCATAACATTGAGACCGTCAGGTCATCGACTGATAAACTGTAGTCTCACAGCAATGTCTGCACGGATATGGAAAGGGGCACTATAGTGGTAAACAGTTTGCTTGTAAGTGAACATGTAATACAATATAATATATGTCTATACGTATATATATACATATGTGTGTGCGACAGATAGATAGATAGATAGATAGATAGATAGATAGATAGATAGATAGATAGATAGATAGATAGATAGATAGAAAGATAGATAGATAGATAGATAGATAGATAGATAGATAGATAGATAGATAGATAGATCGATATGAACAGATAGTTAGAGATAGATAGATAGATAGATAGATAGATAGGAACATGTAGATAGATAGATAGATAGATAGATAGATAGACAGATAGATAGATAGATAGATAGATAGATAGATAGATAGATAGATAGATAGATAGATAGATAGGAACATGTAGATATATAGATAGATAGATAGATAGGAACATGTAGATAGATAGATAGATAGATAGGAACATGTAGATAGATAGATAGATAGATAGATAGATAGATAGATAGAAAGATAGATAGATAGAGGTAGATCAAATTGCTAACCATAACCACACACATTTCACCAGGACACTAAATGACTCTCAGTGCCTTCCAATATCATCAAAACATTATAACCCTATATCTATGGTGTGTGGGCAGGTGGGCATGGTACAAAATATATGCAGGGTAGTTTTTTAGCACACAGTTTAACGTTTTACATCACATGATGCTAGTTCTGATTGGTTGGAGAGCTAGACATACACGGAACTCACTACATCGAAGGTAAGCTATGGCCATTGAGGACTTTTGTGTCAAATCCCTTTGAGGCCAGACTTCCCGGCACTGAAGTAAGTCACACCTATGTGGTGTGCAGTGCCCACTGCCAAAACCAGTAGCTCTGCTCTCAAGCTTATTACAAAGCTTGCTCTCGAGAAAACCCATTTGGGGAAATATTAATTATAATCTGTTGTTATAAATGTAATGTAATGAAGTATAATTACCTGGTGACTTTTCCCTGTAAGCCTATGAACATTAATACAGTAGTATCGGCTCATTGGCTGGCAGGGGCAAGCCCTCAAGTTCTGCACTGGTATCCATTTTCTAACATTGTAAATAACTTTTTTAATGATGGATGTGGTTGGGCAGATGGTTCCATTGTTGGATAAATTAGAATCTTCACATCCCTTTAATATATTTTACTTACTAATATTTATTAATGCAGTTCAATTACAGATAATTAATCATCGCCAAGACCATTAAAACCCCTGACTTGTTTTGTCTTATCTTATATTTTCAATCTAACTGTATATTATATTATTAACAAAAAATAATAAATACAAATGTAAAGGTTACTTCCTTAGCTAACAAAACCAGAATTGTGAAAAATTACTTATTCTTATTCTTATTCTTATTCTTATTACTTTTCACCAGTTTAATTTTGCAAACATTATCCCATAGAAATTAATATTTTAAATCAAATTGTCAAGGGTGTGTTCATAGTGTAACATTGGTACAAAACATTTAAATAACCTATTTTGCATAGTCAATTCAACCCTAACTACCACATAACTTCTCCCTGCATGAAAATGTACGTCACAGCTGATGCAGTGATGACCGAGCAATTGCTTCTGATTGGACGACAGAATTCACAACGCATCTGAATTATCTGAGGGGGCTGGATGAATCTTTGATGCAATATATAAATTATAAAATTGATTTTGCATAAATGACACAATATATTACCATGCAAGAACTATATGCATTCATATGTATTTTAGAGGGCTTTATATTCTGTTTAAAAATGCCTAATTATTGAAATGAAATATACATTGAATATACATATATATACTTACAGTTGCTGTTCATAAGCACTGTCACCCTCACAGCTGCATGCTCAGGAGTGTTTTGCCTGTTATACCACACTAGGTTGGCAAAATCAACTTGGCATGATCTCATACACCACATTTATAGAACAGCCATATAAAAGGAAATTATATATAAACTTGTAAAATGAGTATTACTATTTTACTTTCTGTCTTGAGTTTAGATTCTTGTGTTAGCATTTTTTCAGCAAAGAGATTTTTTTATTCTAATTATGGTGAACCTGTTCATTTCACTGAATTGATGGGCAGTCATTGACCAATATAGTCGTTCCTTTGGATGCCTTGTTCAAGTATATAGAAATATGCTCCCTTGTACTCCTACCAGTTTAGTTTCTACATTATGTACAGCCATAGAATCACGTAGTATAGACAAGTGCACCATCTGCCCAACCGCATCATACTTCCAGGAAATTGAAAGAGAGCGGATGTTGTTTTTCGCTGTATGTCTTCTGCCTATGACTAACGTTTAGAAACTGCAAGTCGAGATAAGAGACATTTGCTTAGGTTTGACCCAGAATTCTTTAGATCGCCAACCATTATGCCATTGATACAGAAGGGTTGTAACCCCAACAAAGACTCATGAGCATTTGAAGGACCATGTTTTCCAAGGGTCATGTTTTCTTCAGAATGGATATTTAGTTTAAAATGGATATACAGAATTGATATTTAAACAAATCCACATTAGAATAGGACTGTAAGGCAGTGTTTCTCAAATCCAGTTCTCACATACTACTAACAGTCTGAATACTGTATATTGCCCCTTCTGAAACGCTACCTTGTTGTGGTGAAGGAGCTTGTGTGCTGTTAGCTATACCACCTAAGATGCGCTGGTCATAGCAGAAGGGTCAGACAAAATACTGTCCACTGGAGAAGGAACTGAAAACCTACTCCAGTATCTTTACCAAGAAAACATTAATATATATATATATATATATATATATTTTTTTTTTAAAATATATATATATTTTTTTTTGCATTGTTCAGGCATGTCCGACTCTCCATGACCTCATGGACTGTAACACACCAGGCACGCCTTTATGTCCATGGTCATGCTGATCCACTCGGTTTTCATGTCAAATATGCTGGAGTGGCTTGCCAGTTCCTCCTCCAGGGCTCCTGGTATTCCAAGGTGGTCTCCCATTCAAGTAATAACCAGGGCCAATGGTATGAGGGTGATGTGACCTCTTATTTCCCTGACTAGAATCAAACCCAGATCACAGGGGTGAAAGCACTGAATCCTAACCACTGGACCACAGTGTAATACAGCGGGCATATGCTTAACGGAAGCCATGTTTAAAATGGTTATGGGGTATTTGTGGGCACATTTGCATGTCCCTGCCCAGCTTCCCAGAATGCAGTGTAATAACTGTATTTTTCAAGATTTTTTACTTTTTTTAGACGTTCAAATGTGAACACAAATATTTTATTTATATATATATTATATATATATATATATATATATATATATATATATATATATATATATATATATTATATATATATATATATATATATATATATATATACTTATATATAGTTAAATATAGTACTTATATATAGTTAAATACTTCATTATAAATTTAATTAAATACATGTGTAAAAATATAACAAGTGGAATAAATGAGAAGTATATATAAAATCCATTTTTACACATAGCGTATAATATCAGATATAACAAACTGCGAACAGCCAATGCATTTAGATTTATAAGATGGTTCACTAGAGAAGGTAATACATTCAACAAAATCTCTAAATAACATGCTTCAGAAATTATGAATTTATTGTATTCAGATTAAAAAAAAAAACCTAGCCTTTAAAGAAATGATATGCTTTGTTCCGAATACTAACACGTTCTCTCCCTGACCTTTTCATAAGCCCCTCATTTTTTTTCTAGTAACAACATGATTTAAATTTTCCTGAGCAAATAAGCTCATTCACACAAAGGATAAGACATGAAAAGAGTAATAAAATAGGAGGGGAACTGTGACCAGTCTGGGACCTCTAAGGGACCCCTCTGGACTTGCCAATATGCTGCCCTTCCGTCTAAGGGAGATCTTCAGCGCTGGGCTAATTATCTTTTTAAATTCATATTTAGGACCACAGGATGTCTTGTGGGATTTAACACAGTATGCTTTGCAAATTGAAAATAAGATAGCTGCTAGGAATTTATACATGGCTGTTTGATTACAGCTAAAACAATGGCAAAACAGTAATTTACATCTATTATGATAGAGAAACCCAGGGCCCTGGCTTCAGTTCCAAAATACAAAAAAAAAAAAAGATAAATATTGAAATATAACACTGAACTGTGCTATACAGGAGAGCAATACTTATGTAAGCATTGATGCTATTAGGGGAAATAGTATTGTGTTACATATCATTCTTTACATATTGAGAGTTATGGAACGTGTTGTAACATTGAAACCAAGGGACGTGAGTTTTATAGAATAGAAATGGGCATTTGAATAAATATTATTATTGTTTTTCGTTACATTTCTCTTTTTTTTTTTTTATAGAAGAGAAGTTGCACAGTTAGTTATACAGTGTCATACAATTATATTGATTTTATATAATCATATAAATGGTAATATACATTTGTTGTTGAGGTATTTGGTCATGTCCGACTCTCCATGACCCTATGGACCGCAGCATACCAGGCACATCTGGTTGTGCTTTTTCATAAGGTTATCTTGGCAAAGATACTGCAGTGGGTTGCAAGTTCCTTCTCCAATGGACAGCGATTTGCCGCACCTTTCTGCTATGATCTGGCCATCTTGGGTGACCCTACACAAAAAAAAACAGGAAAACTTAGATTGTACATTTGAGGCTAATTTTGCTGGCTAAATTAAGTAATAAAGCTTGGATTTTACTTTGAGCTAAATATTATATAAATATATGGAAGTAATGTATTTCCTTTTGTGGATCACTGCCTTGTTGTCGTGAAGGGAACTGAGTACCTCAATGAAGCTGGGAACTTTACCACGTACGGTTACCCAGGAGGGAAGGTCATAGCAGAGAAGTCAGACAAATTTCAATCCGCTGAAGAAGGAACTGGAAACCAATTCCAGTATCTTTACCATGATAACCTTATGGATAAACACAACCAGAGACTTAACAATAGATGTGCCTTGTGTGCTGCTGTCCATAGGGTCATGGAGAGTCGGACATGGCTGAACAACTAAACATCAACATCCTAAGGTCTTACCAATCTACTTTTATCTAATATAGACTACTCTATTATTTTACAATACAGTTTTTCTTAATGTAGACTATCCTAAGACCATCTGATTTTATTTTATTTAATGTAGATTAATGTAGGTAAAATAACTTACAGTTCAGGAGGGAAGAAGGAGAGTGGAATGGGATATGTTAAATCATTGCAGCTTTTAGTATTTGATACATACCTCTTCCCTTGCAAATTCCCAGAAGGCAGTTGCAATGGAAACTAAAAGCCCTGAACCTGCACAAATGTAAATGCCTCTCTTACATATGTATACTTCACCAAAGTATCAGTAATGCCTCCAGGGACCTGCTGAGGCATTTATTCTCATTAAACATACTTTTATAAACTCAATATTTTTAAAAACATATATATTTTGTGATTTTTTAAAAGGGCATTGAAAGCATTTTACTTTGCTGAATTTGAAAGTGGATGTGTGATAATGTACCATTATGTGTTTTCTTTTCTCAAAAGAGAAAAAACTGATTCAGATGTGTAACTGATCTGTCAGCCAATGAGCAGTAGTATAGATGTATGAGTATAGATGTATTATGCGTAACATAGATGTATAAGTCATTGTTATTGCTTTGTCCTTCAGTCATGTCCAACTCTCAGTGACAATTTGGACACAGCATGCCAGGCACATCTTGTGTCTGGTTGTGCGTATCCATATGGTTTTCATGACAAAGATACTGGAGTGGGTTGCCAGTTCCTTCTTTAGTGGGCCACAATTTGTCTGACCTCTCTGCTATGACCTGCCCATCTTGGGTGTCCCTACATGGCATTGCTCACAGCTTCATTGGGGTACACAAGCTCCTTTACCATGACAAGGTAGAGATCCAGAAGAGGGTATTAGTCATACTTATATGCTCTTGATACCTACAGACATACATTTACTCCTGTTCGTTTCAATAATTTTTAAAAATGTTTTACTTAATATAGTTTCATGAATAAAAATGTGTTCAGTATCGCTTAAATTCTAAAAACCCAACTAATTAAAATTGAACTAAAAATGTAAACTAATTTTTTTTCCGTTCAGTGCACTATTATGATATGACATGTTAGAACATGCTAGTGTTAAAATATGCATTTTTATGTATGCATAAGTTACTATAAATGTACACTCACAACTGTGTAATGTTTCAATATTAAAGTGTGCAAATGACAATATAAATACTTCTCTAACTAATGATTTCACACTACATCAAAACAGTCACATAATACACTGTATCACTGACCTGTTACATATCAAATCAATTATATATTTTTTTATCATCTGATTAATGCCCCAAGCACTAATCCTTATATATTTAGAAAGATTTGTACCAAACACTACATTGTTACACTTGACTTGCTCTATTTTTTTAATTATGTAAAAAAATCACATTAAGTAGAATCTAATTACTGCAATGTATATTAGAAGCAGGGCACCATCAAAATTTTATTTAAATTAATCAGGTTTTGATTTAAGATATTAAATTCAAATTAATCATGTAAAAGTGCAAATGATCCATGACGTGCTTCCAGCTGTGACTTCAGTCTGTTTTTTCGCGCGAGTCACTTTTGGGATGTCTTGGGGGGAACATTACAGAAATTCATACCAATGCGTTTTCAATTACAGTTGTTTAGAAGGACAGATGTAAAGAATATGGTATAATTAAGAAGGGGACTGATGACAGGGGTACAGATTTGCAAGATCAAAAAAAAATTGACTTTTGTTGTAATAGGTTACTGGTCATGGAGGTGGGAGACTCTATCTATCTATCTATCTATCTATCTATCTATCTATCTATCTATCTATCTATCTATCTATCTATCTGTTTGTCTTTATATCGGTCTATCTATCTATCTATCTATCTATCTATCTATCTATCTATCTATCTATCTATCTATGTATGGGTCTATCTATCTATCTATCTATCTATCTATCTATCTATCTATCTATCTATCTATCTATCTATCTATCTATGTATGTATGGGTCTATCTATCTATCTATCTATCTATCTATCTATCTATCTATCTATCTATCTATCTATCTATCTATCTATCTATCTATCAATCTATCTGTTTGTCTTTATATCGGTCTATCTATCTATCTATCTATCTATCTATCTATCTATCTATCTATCTACATGTCTATCTTTATTTCTATGCATGTGTGTGTGTGATTATCTATGTATCTATCTACTAGATAGATAGATTGATAGATAACAAATTATTTTGTTTGTTATTTTGTTAGACTGAGACACATGTGTGTGTGTATGTATATATAATGACAAGGCAATAACATTTTAAGCCATGGCAATGCTGTTGGCCACACAATGTAAGGCTTTTGCTCCTCTGTGGACCTTCAGCGCTCATTGTGAGCCTATCCCCTCATGTACTTCAATTGTCCGGCTTTGCAATGATCACCTTTGGCGGTCATGGCGAAGACATATACATAAATACAGTGTAAAATGGCAAAACAATTTGAGTACAACAAATTAATAAAGTAATATGAATTAATAAATTAATATACTTTACCTATTTATATTTAATATGCAGCAATCAATATCCTGAAGAGCTAACAATCTCTTTGGATTTTCCTGCATCTGAAAATGTACAGTTGGAGTGTAGATCTTCTGAGGAGAAAGTGTCAGCAATGTGGCAAGTGTGCAGTGTAAATAGGCTGCGTGCGGGAGGCCAAACCGTTTGTTTAGGCGGGTAAGTCGTCATTTTAGAATCTTAATGTTATGGGTTGTAAGTGTTGTAAAATTGCGTTTTTTTTCTATGTGTTACTTGGCTCGCAAGCATTTTCCGTCCATTGTAATGGTATATTTTCTATGTGCTACGTGCACGGCTCTGTGTCCTTAAGCCTTGTTTTCATTTTTTTCGTCTGCCATTTTTCCTCTCACTTAGCCAATTTTCAAGTGCCGAAACTTCTTAAATACAACCTAAATTTGCGTGCAAGCTCACTCCCAGACGTCCTGGCTGTCCCCCTGTTTGTTTTATGTGGTATTTTTTTGTTGGAGTTTTGGTGTTCGTGGATGTGAGTGGTTCGTATTTTTGCGACCTCGGATTTTTTTTTTTAAGTTCCTCCGGTTGTAATTGTTGTTTGTAAAAGTCGTACGTCCTTGTCTGTGTTTTCTGCGATTCTGGGTCGTGTAGCCTCGTTTTAATTTTTTTCGGACGCTTAGCCGATTTTTAAGTGGCGAAACTCCTTAAATTCAACTTTAATTTGCGTGCAACCTCACCCCCCAGACGTCCTGGCTGTCCCCCCATGCTGTGTGTGATGTTTTTTATTATGTTTTGTTTTTATTTCTATGTGTTTTTGTTGTTTTTTGATGTACGCGTTTCGGCCGTTAACTTCGTATTTTGGTGACCACGTATTATTTGGGATTTTTCGAAGTCCAGAGGGTCGTAAATTTGTTTTTGTCTAAGTCCGTATTTCCTCATTGCGCGTTATTGTTTTTTTTCTAAGTCCCGCGGGTTGAATTTTTTTCTTTTCTTAGTCCTGCTTTTCTGGGTTCTATTTAACCGCGAGTGAGGCGCCGTAGAGCCTCCACCCCTGTAAATGCAGACACTCGCTTTCCGAGACAGCAATATTGCGCATATTACACATAATGGTGTATTTAGATCTTTACCCACAAGGCCCAGGCCTAGGGCAGCACATTTTCCAGGGGCAGCAGGCTGGCTGAAGATGCTCGTGCAGCTTTATGGAATAAAGTGTGCATATGCAAAGAAATGTTTGTGCATTTCTGTCTGTAAGTGCACCTGACTCCAGAAAGTGATGACATATATTCCATCTTCTTGCTATGAGACACTCATGTCCATGTACATATTTCCTACCCTGTGTGTATCTTCATCACATAATTAATCCTCTATGCAAGATAACATTGCAAGGGGCTAACCCCTGGTGATATGATTCACTTCTTAGTTTTGATCAACTTTTCCATGCTGTGAGTGACCCATTTGGCTGTAGATAAGTGTGCAGTTTATTTCTTTAAATAATGTATATATCAAGCAGGAGGCTACTTCTCCATCTTCACATATAACGCTAACATACTAATTAATACATATACCCCTGAACTAGTAATATATTTTGGGAAGGCTGGATCAAGCTGTAAATTGGCATTGTGGCCATTATATGGTACTTTGAATATACAGTCTTTACAAATGTAATATTCTTGCATGTAGTGTTCTCATTTGCTGAGACACTACTTTCAACTACTTTCTCAGCAGGATGTGCTTTTGGAAACTAATGAAATCTTCATTAGCCTGGCTTGACATTTTGAGCTGTCACATTTTTATTGAGCAGATATAAGATTCCTCTGCATTCAAGGTATCCCCCATTTGTAGGATTAATCAGCAGAAACTAAAATGGTGACTACCACTGCATACACTATATAACAGATTATATAGGCTGTGTTGTTTGTTTAGACTTTCTAAGATACAAATGTATAAAGAATACAAAGGAATAATCTTACAGTTTTCTACTGCAGCAGTGACAAGGTGCTTGGGATTTTTGGTCCTTGCATCAATTTTAAAAAGTAAAAACAAATTAACTTGTTTTTCAGTGCTCTGCTTGATGATGTAGCAGTATTGATGAATTTCATGTCCCTTTAATTTCTACCTATGAAAGCTTTGACAAGTTACATCCTGACCACCCTTCCCTCTTAAAGAGTCATCATGTTGGAAGCTTTACACTTGTGGTTTAGTCTGTATTACTGGAGATAACATTAATGGTGCCCTGTCTGGTTCATTGTATTTAGGGACTCAGCACCACTCCTTTACGCAATGAAAAGGCTGGCTAATCCAGACCTGAAAGTGCTCTTTTATTAGACATGGGTAGGCTTTGCTGGACTTAACGCCATTTGAGGTGGAAGCCAGTTTGTGTCACGAAGAGCTACAAGCCGTGACAAGCTGAACCAGCACCTTATGGTATATTAGCAGTAAATGAACCTGCTAAACATATCTGTATATTTAGTTAGAATTGTTTTTCATGTGTAAATAAATATATATATATATATATATATATATATATATATATATATATATAATATTGCACCTTCTTATGACTCTGCTCTTGTCTCTAAATACTCTTCCAACCACCCACTTCGCTCTGCTAGTGACCTTCTTCTTTCCTCCTCTCTTATCACCTCGTCTCACTCCCATCTTAAGGACTTTTCTCATGCTGCCCCTTTTCTTTATGACTCCTTGCCTCGCTCCACTAGACCATCCTCCTGCCTCAAATCTTCAAAACCTCACTACAAACTCATCAAGCTTATCACCTTCAGTCTTAATATGAGCAATATATTGTACCTCACCTTCCTATACCTCACCCATACCCTTTAGACTGTAAGTTTGCAAGTTTTCAGTCTTTTTGGGTGCTTTAGAGATTGCACTTTGTTTACTTGATTTTAAACTCAATAAAAAAAACTTCAATTGTTTTGTAATTTGTTAAGTTTGTTTTTTACTTGTATCTACCCTGTTTAGCTCTGCAGAATAGGTTGGCGCGTTACAAATAAAGGTTAATAATAATAAAATATAATATTAGCTCTGCCTCATATATTAGTCTAACTGGTGATGAACATGTCTGCATATTTTGGTAGAATTGTTCTTCAAGTGTAAGTACAAATTATTCAATCACAATCACATATCAGTGTTTATTTTTCTCCATGATCCCCTATCACTGGCTGAGAAATCCACCTTTGGATTCTCACTCATTTGTACCCAAGTCCCTTGAAGGGCAGCTTTTAGTAAACTTTATAACATTTTAAAATAACTTTATTTAGTTTGTTATTCCTCTGGTTCTTTAAATTTTTCTGTGATAATTTGAAGAACAATGAATTCTCAGTTTCTGGAATTGACTGATTTTTTCTTCCTGATGTCTCTCATGAGCACTGCCATAGCTGTCATCTAAAGCTACTCTGACAGTGTAGGAGCTTCACACTACCTGTGTCATTGCTGCAAGCAGACAGTGACATGCTGTGTGTCTGAATTCAGCAAGGTGGCACGAAAGAGAACAGGAAGAAAGATTTAGTTGGGATGAGAATCTGTTACTCTGGGGGCTACTTAGTAGCACATAAGGTGTATTATATGAAAATACATTGAAGAGGATAAAATTAATTAAGTAACCCAGCTTAACAAATCAAAACAAAGAAAAGAGTTCACAAATATGTGACATTTTTCACAAACAACAGCGGTCCATTAATATAATATGTATACATTTTTATCTTAAACCAGACAACAACTTATTGTATATTCCCCAAAAAAACGTATTTATAGATTTGATTTAGAAATTGTGTTTGTATTCCCAGGTCTGACTAAATATGAACACATTCCTTAGAGTCTCTGTCTCTTATGAGCATTAGAAACCGAAACTTTCTGCTACAATTCATACATATTTAAAATATCCAAATTGCTACACATTTCTCGGAAATCATATTTATAACATTTTGATTTTCACTGTGGTAGAATTCATTTTGATGGACTTTAACAAAAAAATGTATTTATTGGCACAAATAAAAAAATATATTGCTGAGAGTATTTAGCCAAAAATACACAGATTCAAATTTTTCTGCACTGTTATAAGTAATGGTGGTGACTGGTCAGTCATAGGGTCCCAGGAACGCAATAAATATCTTAAAATAGATAAATTAAAATTAATATTAAATGAGAAATAATCTACTGTTTTTTCTATAGTAAATAATTTCTGAAATATTATCATTGACAGTGTGGTTCCTTTATGCTAAAGTGAAGCTCAATGTGTAATTTGCATCTCAGAATGCTTGATAAGGGTAGAGAGGTGATCTAAGTGCACGATAACCTTAGGGCAGAGATGGTCAATAGGCAGACCTGGGCTTGAATCAGATTTTAGGGGCATATCTTCTTAAATGTATCATATATCTGAACTAAATTTTCTAAAATGTGTTCATAAATTACATTATATTTTAAATTATATTATATATTAGCGCTATGGAATACGTTGGTGCATTATAAAGAAATGATAATAATTATATATTAAAATATTTGTATTTATAAAAAATATGGTTTTCGGACCTTGACTTTATTTTCATAACAATTTTCATCCTTGGTGTACTTTTTAAAAAAATATGTCACAACCTCCGCTTTAGGGGAACATTTTTTTGCCACTCCAGACACAAACAAACACACTATAATGTTAAGTAGCACATCAAAATATCTAATTAGTGTTCAGGAGCATAGGAATATGACAGAAGCAATGTTGTTTATTTCAGGAATGATTCACTTTAGAAACAGACAGGTAGTACAATGTATAGCTACTTTCTCGTGGTCTTTAAGAATAATGTATAAAAATAAAGTAATTTTGGGATGAAGGAGTTCCTTTAATATTGATAATTGTTCTGGGGCTCTGTGTGAAACATATCATACATCTGTGATAGGTAAGGATTTTATTTTTACCTAGATATATTTGATTATACCATAGATTTGTCTAGATTTGACGGTGTAGATAGAGAAACGACTCCATAAGTCGGTTGTTGTTGGTGTGTTGTTATTGTGATTAGTTACTACACCCTAGGGCTGACTCAGTGGGTGTTAATGTGATAAGTATAAGTTGACCACACTACCCTTTTAATGTTTGGTATGCATGCATATACACACTGCAGGATTATTTCATAACAACCGCCAGTTCCAGTCATGCGGTCTGGATACTTCATAGGCATTCCATCTTAAATGGGAGATCTGGTCCCCTTAGATACAGCAAATACAGCATGAGTTCAGTGCCACCTTACCCAGAGAGGGAGGAGGAAACCATCAATTACCCAGGGTTCTAGGACAGGGCTTGGTAACAATCTGTCTGAGGACTTATAGGATGGTGGGACAACAATAGCATTTTACAACTGTATCTGCATTGCTGACCTCCTGCCTGGTTTCAGGTGCATTTAGTCATTGTTCTGGAGCCCAATTAACAACTTCAATTCTGGACTGAACATGGCTGACATAGATTCCCTGCTGCTCTCTATCACATTATATATATATATATATATATATATATATATATATATATATATATATATATATATACATATATATACAGTATAACGTCTTCTCACTAAGAGAAAAATAAGCATAGAATAATTGCTGCTTTTGGCTAGTCCCTGGAGGTATCAATGATATTTAGTAAATGTTGCATATGTCAGGTGGCTATTTATATCTCTGCAGGAGCATGACTTGTAGTTATACCTGTTTTCTTGCCATGCACTGTGTCAAATAGTAAAAGTGCCAAAGTTATAGCAAATCCCCCTCCTCTCCCTCTTCCCCGTTCCTCACTCTACTATTCAGTAAAACAACTTGCACTCCACACTATCAGGCAATGCTGAAGTTAGACAAGGTGGAAAATTCCTATACTCATAGTCCTCAAAAATGAAAATGTTATCTAAAAATGCCTTTGTGTTACACAGCTACTAATACTGCTAGCTTGATACATGCTTCACAAATATGTGTGGCCTTTTCATAAAACTTCAAGTTGAGTCTTATCAAACTTCCCGGCTCCTTAAATCATCTGAAGTGCAGTGTATAGTTTGTACAACTCTCATTAAATATATACATTTCCAGAACAGGAGATATTCCTGCCCAATCAAGGCAAACCCCTCGAAGCTCTAAGTGACTTAGGTACCGTCACTTATATGATTTTAGGAGGATGAGAGGTTTGGACTGCTGAACATACAATATTTCCCAAGAAATTATACTGTGCCTCTGTATGATCTGAAATTAATTAATAAAATCACAAGACCAAGAGATGACTAGTTGTAGTATCAGTAGACTCACATCCTGGACGCAGAGTCTCTACCGGAAGAAAAACAAGTGACATCATACAGGTTACAAATTAAAGGGACTGCTACCAGAAACTGAAAATAATTACATTCTGGGAGTTAAATATGCTTAATCTACTTAAAGGACCACCAAAGTATCATATCTATAATATAGTCTTGGATTTGGAATAGGGCAAAATGTTTAGAAAGTTTAAAATACAAATATAATAATATAATGTAACTATTGTATTAAAATTTGCTTTATTGGCAGCAGACATTTTACCTTTGTTCCTAACAGATTTAGACACCTGACTGGAACAGAATAAATCTTGGATTCCAATAATATCTCTATTCTATTGCAAAAAGTGAGTGCTCCCTTAACTTAATAACGCCTATAAAGAGGATAAAAGAAGAAACCACCTCACTTCTGAAATAGAGAGGCAATAATTAAGAGTTTAAATAAGTTATAGTGTATATTAGCTAATACTGGTACCTTATTTTTACAATGGTTCCACAAATTAGGCGAGTGATTCCCAATTGTTAGATTGATCATATGAATAAAGCTTATGATACAAACCACAGCGTGGAAACTTCTACTTAAAGGTTCACTATAATCCTATAATATATTCTTTGGAAGAACTACACAGGTGTAATGTTTTTAGAATATAAAAAATACTAATTTGTTACCTTTTATTTGCAATTATGCTGCTGAATCTACCATACCGGTTTCTGCTGATCAGCTTTCTGGGATCAGTGGAATCCTCTATCTGCAGATAAAGCTTCTTTTAAGAGTGATATAATGTTATATCATGTTCTTTGGTTTACAAGGTCAAAACTTCATGAGAAAGTTGAAGAATCGCCCAAGGAAAGAAAATTGAACTACACAGTAAAGACTAACTGCATGCAAAAGTAAAAATGTAAAGTATGTGTTCATTATTTACATATATATATATATGTATATATATATTTTTTTTTTATCAAGTTCAGATATTCCAAAGACTGTATATTTCCTTTATTTTGTCACTGGATTCTTTTGTTTACTTTCTATAGGACTAACAGGTCCTAAATTACTTATATATTATTATATATTATATTTCTATATTTTGTTTTAGATACAGGCCACAGCAGTATAATTGCATATAATAAATTAGATGCTGTATCATAGAAAGAAAAATATATTAAAAAAAATATTATTTATTTTTGTTATTTTTCTTTTTCCTATTGGTACATGCAGAGAGAAAGAGTGAGAGAGACAAATATATGACCACAGTGGATCTTTATGTCTATATATATAAATATATATATATATATATATATATATATATATATATATACATAAATAAATATATATATATATATATATATATATATATATATACACATATATATATATGTGTATATATATATTTATATATATATATATGTATATAACATTTTCAATACAATTTACAATACCGTTTACGATAATATGGCCTATTAAAATATAAGAGTAAAAAATATTTTTTAAAAAGTGTGAAAAACACAATCAATTATATGAAGGTGTTTTTCTAAAAGGTAAACTGTCTACAACAGCTGTGACCATTCCCCCCACCCCTCCTGTTTTGCTAAGATCTTAATCCAGTTGGGTTGTAGCACTGGGAGTCCTCCTGGCCACAGGTGAGGTTTCAAGCCAGCTTCAATACTCTATAGGCCAATCAAGCTAGCCCTACGTGAGGTAAGATGGATAGTCTCCCTGTGTGCCATGAACTCCCTCTGAAAATTGAGCAGATCAATGTCATTGTGGCTTTTAATTACCCACTGCTTCATCATTATTTCATAGGCTTTAATATGCCCTGCAGGACATCGTCACAGCACACAGATAAACAACCACCGCGCACGAGGCCTCTGGAGGCTCAAGAACACCTTTAGATGGGAGAACGGTATCTGCATAACTAATTGCCCTGACCTCCTGCCTTCCACTCTGCAATTTATATGTACACTGATAGTTTTGTTTGTTTCAATGTGAAATGTGTTTAAGAAACAGGACATCTTGGCTTCCATATAGATAAAAAAAAAAAAAAATGCCAAAGTAATTATACATTGTAGTATATATATATATATAGTGTTTGTATGGACACTTGTTGGCAAAACATCTTTCATGTACATTTTATAAAACTGGTAGGTGCATCCTAAGAAATTTAGGATTATAGGGCAAGATAATAAAAGTTGATGTGGTGATTGAACATTGTGATTGTAAGCTTTGCTGTCCAGCACTGCCACTACCACACGGTATATACTAGTCAGTACGTTGGCACAAATCCAAAACAGGGCTTCTTTATTCCAGACTCCATATACCTCAAGTTTCTAAATACCAAAAGGGACATGGAAGGTTTCTGGATTTCACTAGGAAAATTATATACCGTATTTATCGGCATATAACACGCACCGGTGTATAACACGCACCTCATTTTAAGAAGGGAACTTCAGGGAAAAAAAAAAAATTCAAATAAAGAATTTTGAAGCAAAATCCTCAACCTCAACCTCCCTCCTCATCCTCCCTCCTCAACCCCCTCCTCAAACCCCCATCTTCAACCCCCTCCTCCACCCCCATCCTCATCCTCCTTCCTCAACCCCCCTCCTCAACCTCAACCCCCCTCCTCAACCCCCCTCCTCATCCTCAACCCCCCTCCTCATCCTCAACCCCCCTCTTCATCCTCAACCTCCCTCCTTATCCTCAACCCCCCTCCTCATCCTCCCTCCTCAACCCCCCATCCTCAACCCCCTCCACAACCTCCCTCCTCAACCCCCACCCTCAAACCCCCTCCTCAACCCCCCATCCTCAAACCCCCTCAACCCCCCTCATCCTCCTTCCTCAACCCCCCTATCCTCAACCCCCTCCTCAAACCCACTCCTCAACCCCCCATCCTCAAACCCCCCTCCTCAACCCCCCCATCCTCATCCTCCTTCCTCAACCCCGCTATCCTTAACCCCCCTCCTCAAACCCCCTCCTCAACCCCCCATCCTAAAACCCCCTCAACCCCCCCATCCTCATCCTCCTTCCTCCTCAACCCCCCTTCTCATTCTAACCCCCCCTCCTCCTCACCTCCCCCTCACTTACCTGCTTCTGTTCCGGCCTCCGCTCCTCTCCTTGACCCGGCGCGGTGACGTCACATGCGCGCCGGGTCAGGGAACGGAGCGGAGGCCGGAACAGAAGCAGGTAAGTGAGGGGGAGTTATTTAGGGGGGGTTCAGGTTGAGGAGGGGGGTTTAGGTTGAGGAGAGGGGAGTTTAGGTTGAGGAGGAGTGGTTTAGGTTGAGGAGGGGGGGTTAGAATGAGGAGGGAGGTTGAGGATGAGGAGGGAATATCGGCGTATAACACGCACCTACAATTTGCTCCCTATTTTCAGGGAGAAAAAGTGCGTGTTATACGCCGATAAAGACGGTACCTATTTACCTTTATCATGGGTGTAGGAACTGGTGGGATGGGGGGGGAAACATTCTCCTCAGATTTTTCTATGTCCGTATGTATGTATTAATAAGCTATTTTATGGCCTGTGTATACAATAAGCTGTAATTCCCCCCCCCCCCCCCTCCCTGAATATTTTTGGCTCCTACACCCCTGAATTTTATGTACTTTATTTTATTAAGAAGTGCTTACAATTTCTGTTTTTTTCTCCAAAAAATCATCTAAATAATACACTGCAGCTCATGAAGATAAAGTACAGCCAGTTTCTAGTCTCATAGTAGCCAATCAGTGACCATCTCTCAGCAACATTCTGCTTGAGGGTACAGAGGGCAGACCCAAGCAAGAATGAACTGTATGATTTTATGCAGAAAAATATATTTATTTTAAGCGCTTCTTAACAAAATAAAGCACATAAAAGTAAATAGATACACAGGTTTAATATATCACTAGTAAAATCCAGAAAACTTCCATATACCTGTAAAGTGACACAGAAAAGTTCCTAATTATTGCAGAAGTACACATAAAATAAACCGAACTGTAACTGGTTGCAATTAAAAGTTTTAACCGCAAGTTATATATAATTTATATATTTACAGGCTGAAAACATTCTGTGTTTGTGAAGTATAAAAAAAATGAACGGAAGCATCCACCACTGGGTATAAAATAACTTTGCCTTCTATGTCAATTTTAAGACACTTCCAATTATTAATTACAATCAGCTGAATTTATATATTTTTTTATTTTTGTTTCTGCAAAAACTGGATCTATTTCAGTGTTATTTATCTGTAAAATATAACTGACTACCCCAGTACTAAGATTTTCTCACTAGGAGGAAGGCTAGGATGAAATCACCAACACCAAGGTAAATATATATTGAAGGATAACTGTGGTCCCACATTTTCAAAATGGCTTTTTGGATAACTAAACGGATATTGGCCAAGTGCTTAAGATAGTATATATATAATTATTTTTAATAAAATTTAAATAACTTAGAAAGAATGAAAAGCCTTAAAATACATTTTAAGCAAACGTGATAAAATACAGTGATGTAGAACAATAGGCCAAGCTTCTGGGGATTAACAGAAAACATATTTAAAGTTTTATGGGGGAGTAAACATAACTGATCAGATGCCTAATAAAGTGTCATTCTGTAACACTGGCATGTGCAAAGAACTTGTCTTGGTCAGATATCCAAGAAGTCATCTGCTCAGGTCCTGTGTGACTGGACACAAGTGTTTACTGTCAAATACAAACATTACCATTAAACATTTTGTGTGAAATTGTTACATTATTGAAAGTTGGCCATTTTAATCAAACCTATATCAAAAGATCTTCTCTTTTTCATAATGACACTATCTAGTGTGTTCCATTATCTCTCACATTGTGTGGCATTGGTTTTTTTCATCATTCTAATCTATACCAACTGGGCATGCTCTTGTGATTTATGTGAGATTAATCATGCAGGATAAAGTTATTAGGAAAATTCCTTCAAGCTCAGTTATCTGAGTTTTTAATAACAAACAGGTTTTCTTATAATTATTTATATGTGTTTTTCCAAATTTGAAATAAGAAAAGTAGACAAGTCAATGTCTGAGCTGAAAGAGTTTTGAAACATTTAATATAGAATAATTTGCATTCTCTGTTAGTTGATTTATTTATTCTTCTGGAAGTGAAATATCACAGAAATTCTGTATGTTATATAAAAAAAAAGCCCTTGACTGTATCTTTGTATTATTGTGCTAATATACTTACTTATAAAAAACTGTTTTTGTTTCAAACAGGGAAGAAATGTAATGCACAGGGAGTCAATGTTGATCTAATCTTTATTGTTTTAATTTTTTATGTACATGATTTGAATACCTTTTCAAGTTTTACGTGGGTGAGAGATTCAAGGTTTTTTGTTTTCTAGTCCTACTCTTATAAAACAATGGAAAGAAAATGTGTAGTGACCCCAGGGAAGTGTCTATATAATTTCTTGCGGATAGCACCTATATGGAATTATGGTTGTCTGCATAAATGAGTTTTTAGAGAGTGTTTAAGACTTGGTAAATGTCTGAAAGAATGAGGATTAAATTGCCAAGGTAGGGACATGTTGTGTAGAGGAACAATGGAGGAAGTAATAACTGATAAACAGAGGCATAAGCTGTTGAGAGAGCATAAGGACTATTAGGGGAGTATTTGGATATCAGATCAGAGAAAGCTTTGTTGTTTAGTCGTTCAGTCTTTTCAGATTCTCCATGACCCCAGATGTCTGGTGTATCCATATGGCTTTCAAGGCAAAAATACTGGAGTGGGTTGCCAGTTCTTGCTCCAGTGGACCGCACTTTGTCTGTACCCTCTACTATGACCTGAATATCTTGTGTGACCCTACATGGTAAAGCTCACAGCTTAATTGAAGTACACAAGCCCCTTCAACACAGCAAGGCAGCAATTCAGGAGTGGTTGAAAGGTGCGATTTTGTTGAAGAGACGGACAAGATTTATTTAATTATTGTCCATTTCCAAATATAATAGTATAATTTAACTTAACCAACACAAGGATCCGTTTTATTAAAAATATTTGGTTAGACAGTGTTTTTAGGGTCTCTGTTAATAAGGGACAGGACTTTAACATGAATTGAATAAGTTGATTAGCAATAAAGTACCTAATGTTTAAGGTTGTGCCTTATCTGGGAAAGGTACAATTATGTTTAATATCCACAGTACATAAATGACCATTATTTATAGTATGCATCATATAAAAATAGTAAATGTTTTATATTAATTTGGATGCCTAAAAACAAGTTAATAAACTTATTTCATGCTTAGAATCCCCAAAATACAATGTTTTCACTGCACTCTTTAGAAGAACTTGACTTACACATGATAGGACAGAAAAAAACAAACAACCCCTCTAAAGAGACCCTCAAAAATGCCAATTTTGTTACAAAGCCATAAAGGAAGGGAATGTAATGCTGCTATAGATGTACACAAGAAAGGAAAATGACTGCTTATTTTTAATACATTTTCTATATTCCTGGACTGTCAATGGCTGCATTAACTATTGGGAAATAACCAAGCTCCAACCCTTAGGGAAGGAAAATAAAATGACAGACAATCATTTGAAAAGAAAAACATCTTTATTTAGACATAGAGTCTCCAGAATGAAGATGAAGCAGACACATGCAGGTTGTAGTGCTTGACAAAGGCTTGAAATGATGACCAGGTAGCAACTTTGCAAATTTAAAAATGCCAAAATAGAGCGTAAAACAGTCAGTAAGGTCTTCTAGGAGGCTTGATCTTCATAATTGCCTTGAGGAACGGGATGATGAGTTCTTGAAGAGAATAATTAGTTCCTGTTAGGGCTGAAAAAGCAGAAATCTGGACCATTAAAGTATTATATCTGAGGCCCATATTGACTCCGCCTATAGGAATTGTAAAATGTTAGAAGCAGAAGGGTATATACTCATGTTGCTTATTCTTATTCCTTTGAATAAAAGTATCCCAAATCCTATGATACATAGAGGAGGTAGAAGGTTTTATGGATTTCAGGAGAGTCTCTGTCTTCATGCCACAAGGTTCAGTCTCTTGAGGTCCGGATACTTAAAAGGACCTTGTAAAAGAAGATCGTCTTGAACAGGAAGATAAACGGGCTGAGTTATTGAGAGACTCTGTAGAAGAGGGAACCAATGCTTTCTTGGCCAAAACAAATGATGGCAACTACTTCTGCCTTATCCCAAAGGATCTTTCACAATGACTTGCAGATAAGGAGGAAAGACATATGCTAGTTATAAATCCAAGGAATAGAAAAGGTGACTTCCATGTGGAAGGGCTTCAGATGCAGGATAGAATAAAAACAATGTACCTGGTTATGTAGAAGAGTTGTGAAGTGGGGATACTTGCAGAGCACACAATCTTAAGTGCGTCAAATATGACGTCCCTGGCCGGTGTCCTCTGTCTGTTAGTAAGTTCTAAGACATATGCCGTCATATGTCGGGAAGGGGGGGGGGGGGCATAAGATCTATGTATGGAGTACTTCATATTCTTGAAATGTCTGCAAAGCCCTCTGACTTTTGCTTTCCTGGATTGCAGACAGCTGAGAAAATAGGAGCAACTTCTGATGGTAATCTTCTGCTCTTTGTCCCACCTGCTTTGTTTAAGTACAGACAGCAGCCATGTTGTCCACTTAGAAATGTACCCATGATCCTCATAACGAAGAAGTGAAAAAAAGGATGGCATGATATAACCCCCCAAAAATGTTGGGGATCTGGTTTAAAAAGGTGCAGGTGCAAAACCTCCAAAATGAATTTGTGTAGGGCCTTTAGCTTTTTGCGATTCACAAGAAGGTTTAACAACAAAACCCTGTTTTCTACTCTCGACAAGAATTCCCCATCTTTATCCTGATGAAATGATACACAGGACCCATTAATCTGAATCTAGACAAGTCTCTGCAAAGAGATGTAATCTTCCTCCTACTGTAGACACTTGGACAAGCAAATCTTCAGGTTGCTTTCCTCCTCTATTGGACTTTTGCCCTTGAAGGATCTCATAAGGGTATTCTACCCCCATCTCCATACTCTCACTTGATTTCTAGAAGAAGAACCTCTAGAAGGCTGCCATTCATTTTTCTTATAATTGCTGGCATGCTGCCTTGGTCGCATAAAGGCTGAAACCTAATACATACACACATATATATATAAATATATATATATATATTTTGCATTAAAGCAATTTCACAATACCATAATCCTTGTGTACTATGCTTACTATGCCATACCTCACTCATGGCTTCATACCAACTCATGTCATACGCCATATTATATGATATTATACCCCTAGCATATTAAGTCATATCATTCATATCGAACCCCTAGCTTACCATATCCTATTTATATAGCTCAACTTTCTTACTTAGTTTCATATCCCTAGACTACAAGACCTTACCATACAATTTGTATACAAAGTCATAATGTACTCTTAGTATTCAAGTCATATGAAACCGTAGCAAGCCCCTTACTCTGTATCATATCCATTACATATCATGTCAGAGAGACATGAGATACCATTATGTAGCTCCTGCATGCAGAGCCATGTATGTCTAGCCATGCCGTACCATAATGTACCCCTTGAATGCTGAGCTATAACATAATGTACCCCTTGCAAGCTGAGCCATGCAATATATTAACGTACCCCCTTCTTGCTGAGCCATGCCGTAGCATGATGTATCCCTTCCATGCTTAGCCATGCCATACCATAAAGTACTCCTCGCACGCGATTCCATGTCATACCATAATGTCCCTCTGTGATGCCGAGTTATGTCTTACCATATTATACCCATTGCATGTTAAGCCATGTCATACCATATTGTACCTCTTGCATGCTGAGCCATGTCATACCATAACGTACCCCCTGGATGCCATGCCATACCATACCATAACATACAGGAACATGCTGAGCCTTACCATAACACACTCCTTGCATGCTAAGATATGCCATACAATATTTTATTTCACGCATGTCATATCTTACCTTATACACATACTTATACCCCTTGCATGCCAAGTCACGTAGCACCAGTTCGTATACTACCATGCCGAGTTAAGCATACCTTCTCATATTACTTGCATTCCAGTTCTTTCTCACTGTACTGTACTCCTAAGGTACTCAGTTCCATCACAATCTTTCCGTACTCTTAGTGAACCAAGTTCCTCCAAACTCACATCAACATAGTACTCCTAGCCTACTCAGTCATATTATACCTTCCCATTTTACTAGCATATATCATATCATATGCCCCAAGCACACCAAGGCATACCATACCTTCGCCCTTACTATTGAGCAGCTGCCTTCACTAACCTATCCTCCTGTTCTCCTCCGACACATATTTTCTCCATACAGACATCCCAGTTTCCACCAAGCCATTCACAACCCTTAGCCCTAGTTACACATTTCCTTGGTATTTCCCAGTGATATCGATCCAAACCAATCTGACACCAAGCATTTCCAAATAATCTAAAAGATTTATGGTCATGCATTGTGCCTCCTTTTTTAGTTTTGTTTTTACACATCTTCATACCTTAGGCCTCCTACATTCTCCGCTCATTCCTCGCACTCAGAGCCCACCTCCATACTAAACTGGACATCATTAATTCACAATTCTCACTTTCTCAAGTACAGTGTCATTTGGTCTTAAGATTTAAAATGCAGGAAACCATACTTCTCACCACCACTAGCTAAATCATTCCCAAGAAGCCTAGCAAACATACGAGGATCTCTACCTCTTCAACGTTTGCCCATGGAAGGTCCGTTATCCAGGCTCTTATAACCTTTCATATCAAGCATCCCTTTGGATCCTATCAATCTGATGGTCTGCATTTTACTATTTCTTACACCCGAGCAAGTTCACTAACTTTATTCTACCAGATTTGCCCTACAAATCACTAGCTACCTTTCCAAGTGACCATTTCACTCTCTCACCCTGTCATGACTGATTTTGGGGGATTATGAAATGTTGCTTTCATGTTTAATGTTTAAAGGATATTGTTTTTTTTTTACTGCTATTATAATATTTGGTCAACAGTAGCAAACAAAATGGAACCTATAGCATGTAACTGGTTTGAACGAGTTAATTCATGCCTTTCCTTTGTTCTAGGGGTTGCTTGCTTTCAGCTCAGGTAACACAGACCAGCCCCCAGGAGAGAGCTGGCACTTCTTTGATATCATCTCTGTCCCCACACCCAAAGAACTATTTTGTTTGGGCTATTCTAATTCAAGCAGTGCAGCTATCCATGTCATTGGTGTTTGCATCCAAGCAGGGAATTCAAATGGTTTTTTTCTTTGTTTCCTGATTTTCTGAAATGCTCTGTTTGGAAAGCCATTCAAGTTTGAGCCAGTCTGACTCTAGCATTTTAATCAACCGGATATCTGATGTTATGATTTAATCCTAATCAAAGGGATGTAACAGTTTTTATTATTTTAGTCAGTAACCTTAGGGCTCAGCTTGCAGCCTGTGATTTCCAGATTTCCCCTAAGCAGTGTTTGCTGGGAGCTTTGAGATTGAACACAAAAGGCATGACCTGAAGGGAGAAATTTGGGGTGCACATGGCCTCTCAACTTTGAGTCATCACAGCTGACACAGCCTCAATACAAATCCAGCCAATCCTCTGTAGTCACCTTTTACCCTCCTACTCACGACCATTACTAACCATTTGGCTTTGACAGTTACAAACAAAAATCCTACTGCTGAAATCCCAAAGCATTCCAGGGTTTCACCAATCTAATTTCATCCTACCTACAAACGTTGTATGTTTTGGCTTCTAATCGGGCCAGCACAAAATAGCTAAATATGCCATACCATCACTAGAAAGAAAGACAACAAATACCTGGTTTAACCAGTAATTGTGGGAAGGGCTAGATCTCCCTCACACCCCTTAAATACTTCTTACCTCAAATTGTCTACAGACTTGTGTCAATCTCCCCACTCACCTCACCCTTCTCTCTTTCTTCATTCTACTCTCCCTTTTTCCTCTAATGAGGGTAGGACGACGTAGCTAAATATGCCAACCATCCACCCGCAATCACTACAGCAAAGCCAAAGACGCAACTTAGGGCTAGCCTCTCCATTGATTTTTGGACAGTCGAACAATACGAGCACTAAATAATTAAAGTTACACAAAATCTATATTCTATTAGAACTTTACGTCTAGCTTGCAAATTAAGTCTGACCCACAACTAGAAAAAGTATCAAGTTTCTGACAAAATATTATGTGTAGTAAATAGGACTGGCAAAGGGTTTTAACACCAGTTCAGATAACTGAAGCAGCAATTAAACTAACACTACTGTACCTTAAAAACATGGGAAAGCACGGAAAGACAATTGGTTGCAGTCTAAACCCACATATATACAATTAAAAAATGTAACTGTTATTTCTAAGTAATATCGATCCCGAGACTTATTTGCTCTCATTAATTTGTAGCATTGAAGTGCAGATTACGTCTAACTTCCATGTTTTACTGACATCATGATGATGGTTTCATTTACTATTGGCTACTTCTAAGAAGTAAAGTACTGGCTTGCTTAAATATTGCCAGATCTTGAGCCTTAGTCAATTGCAAGGCCACAACTCACAGTGTACAGGAGGTATGTCTGCAGGCTTGCTGCGGGTTTGAACTCTGCTACAATTACGGAACCATTCAATTGAACAAGCCCTCAAGTTAAGGGCCGAAAGCCGAAACCATAAACTATGCAATCATATGTAGCTTTTCAGAGCGTGAACATGATCAATTAAGCAAGGCTGTAACTACCAATTTAGAAACAGCTAGTAGAAAATGAGACAGTTATCATTAGATAAGTAAAACATGGAGGTTACATGTCAATCAATTAGCAATTAGAAGTCTGATATGTGATCAGACTGACAATCAATCTCGCAATGTACAAAATAATAAAAATGAATGAAGTAAATGTTCTTGTCCATGTGGGTGGCTTAATATGTATTAACTCATTAATTAGCAAGATTGATATAACACGAAATGAAAAATACAAAAAAAAATGTGATTGCAGATTTACGAGCTCGAGACTGTTGTGCAATTAATTCTAATGTCTGTTATCGCTTTCCCAGGGCCTCATTCAATTGTGATTTGGCCAATTGAATAGGGCTCTATATACTGTAAGTACATAGGTTTTTACAGAAGTTTTCAGTTAGTGAAGACCTTGCTTTTTGGATAGAAGTTCACTAACTAAAAACTTCTGTAAAAAAAATGCTATTTGCTTATATAGAGCCCTATTCAATTGGGAAAATCGACCTTGTCTTTTAAAGTGGAGTATTGATTTTTTTTTTATTGCATTTACAGTGCTACAAACAGGGGTAAAACTCCCTTGCAAGTTCTATCTGGTATCTGTATGATTTTATTCAACATTTGACATTTACAGGTGTGAAAAAATTTGCAGGCTTGAGGAATTGTAGCAATTGAATAGCGGTTTGCGATTTTAACTCTAGTGGTCGTGAAAGATCAAAGGCTTAGGTGAGTTGTAAGTTACGGTTGTAACAATCGCGGGGATTTTCAGCCCGTAACCCGTAGATCATTTGTGGCTCGCAGACAGACACCGACTGAATAGCAAATTAGTATACGGACTACATTACAGGCTCCCATAGCAACAATTTCTCAATTGAATGAGGCCCCTCATGATCATGCCCCCTGAAATCCTACTTCAAAATGTAGGGTTTACGTGTGGAGGCTGAAAGACTTAAGTTGCGGGCTTGAGGCAATAGAATACATCTAGACATTTAGATAAAAAAAACACCTGCAGCCAAAATCAAGGGTCAGAGTCACTTAAGTGATTCAAATAGAATAGGGTCACTTATTGCTAATCAGTACCTACATAAACAAATAAAACCTTATTGTATGAGCACTACAGTGGCTCTTTAAAAGCAGATTGCATTTCCATTAAATTCTATAGATAGGGCTTGCTCTCTGCAGTGTAAGTTCTCATAAGAAACTATAAAAGAAAGTTGTCAACATCCTAGAATCACTCCTCACTTCCAAAGCAGATAAAACACTAAGGGCCTTATTCAATTGCACGGCCGTATGTGTGCGGGCTTGAAGCTTGCTACAATTACAGAGTGATTAAATTAAACAAGGCCGCAAGTTAAGGCCCGAAGACTCAAGACCGTAAACCCTGGACCAGTTTTGTGAGTTTTTGACCACTAAGATATATTAAAACCAAATTTACAACACACATAATTACCGATGTCACATAATTAACACACATAGATTAATACCTGCACATACATATATGTAGAGATAGCCCACAGCACATCTACACCGCCCCAAACCCGCTTTCACCCACCTCCACCTCACATGTCATGGAGCCAGCAACCACCTCCACAAATGTCCTGGTACTGGAAATCACCATCAGCAGGCCCACCACTGCCACCTGGTCAGATGACATGGATGCCTTGGTTGGACCCCACCACTCCTCCACTTTTAACCTGGCTTTAACAAACCTGACCTCAGCAAGCCTAGGCTGCACCACCACCACGGCCCACACCAGCACCATCACCACAGCCGACAGCAACGCCACAGATGACACCAACACCACCGCCCCGGCCCACACCAACACCATCGACATGGCTGACACCATCGCCATGGGCACCTCTGACATCATCATTGCCACAGGCACCTCTGGCATCACCATCACCACAGGCACCCCTGTCTTCACCACAGCCCATCAACAGTTCCCTTATGTCCAGTGATAAACCTCAGAACTCCTCAGAGGGCACTTTGAGGGACCTCATGCACCACATCTGGATGGAGGACAAGAGCAATCTCACCTTAATGCAATGACTGGCATCCCAGCGGGAGTTGCAAAATGAGATTGCAACCACTCATGTTGACAGCATCAGATTGCTAAATGGTGAGATGAGGAGGCACAATCGAAGGATGGGGAGGTATGAGCGAAAGCCCAGACAAGACTCATTGAGCTGCTAGTGCAACTGGCGGAAGGCCAGGTCTTATCTCTCCAGCCTTCGGTTCCACAGGCTCCACCACCATCGCAACCAGCGCCTGCAGCCTCCTCATCTCACACCTAACCACCCACGCCAGCTGCTACACAGCCACCCCAAGGTGGACACACCCCTTACTTCAACACCTCCTCGCCGAGGTAGAGGGAGGAAGAGCGTAGCAACGAAATTGGGGCCCAGTGCTGAGAAAGAGGAGGTAGGCGAGAACATCCCCTAAATCCTCCTCATCCACAATCCTCAATGAATATTAATTTGTATCAATGTTGACATACTGTTGGCTGGCTACAGAGTGTGTACACGTATGGTTATGTTGAATATTTCTGCAATTTATGTTCAATGTGGATTGCAGTTGAGATGAGGTGTTGAAGTCTATTGAAATAGTGTTCTGATTGATATCTTGATCTTGTCTTTGTAGGTCTTAATAGCCCAATCTCACAACCATAAAGAGATGTCCCTCAACCTCCTCTTTCTGTTTTCCTGAATCTGCTCATCCATTTGGGATTATTCCTTAATATCTGAAAACAGACTGTGTGTAGAATAGATTTGTATTACGTTATCCATGAATTATTGCATCTGATAACCAAAAGTTAGTGCTATACTCATTACTGGTTACTTTACTTCAATTAAATGGAGGGATTTCTGTTGATCCTTTTTTCATCAGATTCCGGTTGCAGTGGCTTAGTGACCACATGTGACCCTGGTAGGTGCTATGCATCATGCTTTTTCTAGACAATAACATCCCCCTCTTTTAGGTATCCCTTTTTTCCAGAAAAGCCTCTTGCCCTTCTGGGATCTGGCCACACCACACCCATGATATTAATGCACAGTCTATTTCTGATTGTGCTCTGTGTATGAAATAAAGCTTTGTTATACCGTTCTAACTGTGTCAGTGTGTTTTCAATGCTTGGGGTTTTGGGACATCCACATACATCACATTTGTGTCACATTCCTAAATTAATACATATCATAATAATAATAATAATAAAATAATAATAATATATAAAATTGTATATATATATATATATATATATATATATATATATATATATATATAATAGTATATAATAACATAGGAATACACATGAGAGGTCCAGTTTGTGAGTATCAACATTCCCCTGAAGGCCTGATAACAATATGACAGGTGAGATAATGTAAATTGATTGATAGCAAAACAATTGATTTGATTTCACCAAATGATAATGGGTATACATCTTGGCACATGGCCACCAGCAATGGCGTGGGACTTTCCAGGATGGCGTAGCGGAGATTGTCCCTGATGGAGGTGAGTTTTCAGCATCTTGTAGCCACACTTTTCATATGCATGACCATTCCAACATATGAGAAAAAAATAAAACATTTTTAAGGCCTATTTGTTCCTCGGAAATTGTTATGCCATGAATTCTAATGCCTTCCATTGCTTTCCCCATATTTTAAAGTCCATTGGTGTGTGTCAATTGTATTTTGCAGTGTTACAAACTAGTCTGTGAACCCTTTGCCGGTCCTATTTGGAACCCGTAATATTTTTGGCTACATTTGTCATTTACACGGTTGAAAACAATTGCGTCCTTGAGAAATTGTAGCAACTGAATATCGATTTAGTGATTTTAGTGATTGTAACATTTGCGGCCTTGACAGATCAAAGTCTTAGATGGGTGTAAGTTACGATTTTGGCAACCGCAGTGATTTTCAGCTTCTAACCCATAGATAGTTTCTCTCTAAACAACAATATTGTATTTAATAGCTAAAACTATTTTTTTAAACATTGCTTACAATCAAAACTAATTCTTCAAAAGATAATAGTGTAAGAATGAGACTTGTGGTCAGTTTATCTACAGTGGATATAAAAAGTCTACACACCCCTGTGAAAAAAGTCAGGTTTCTGAACTGTAAAAAAATGAGACAAAGATAAATAATTTCAGAACTTTTTCCACCTTTAATGTGACCTATAAACTGTACAACTCAATTGAAAAACAAACTGAAATCTTTTAGGTGGAGGGAAGAAAAATAAAAAATAAAAATAATGTGGTTGCATAAGTCTGCACACCCTCTTATAACTGGGGATGTAGCTGTGTTTAGAATTAAGCAATCACATTCCAAATCATGTTAAATAGGAGTCAGCATACACCTGCCATCATTTAAAGTGCCTCTGATTAACCCCAAATAAAGTTCAGCTGCTCTAGTTTGCGCTGCGGAATATGTTGGCGCGTTATAAATAAAGGATAATAAATAGTTGTTTTTTCCTGAAATTTTCTTAGTCGCATCCCACATCAAAAGCCATGGTCCAGAGAGAGCTTCCAAAGCATCAGAGGGATCTCATTGTTAAAAGGTATCAGTTCGGAGAAGGGTACAAAAGAATTTCCAAGGCATTAGATATACCATGGAACACAGTGAAGAAAGTCAGCATCAAGTGGAGAAAATATGGCTCAACAGTGTCATTACCAAGAACTGGAGCTCCCTCCAAAATTGATGAAAAGACGAGAAGAAAACTGGTCTGGGAGGCTACCAAGAGGCCTACAGCAACATTAAAGGAGCTGCAGGAATATCTGGCAAGTACTGGCTGTGTGGTACATGTGACAACAATCTCCCGTATTCTTCATATGTCTGGGCTATGGGGTAGAGTGCCAAGACGAAAGCCTTTTCTTACGAAGAAAAACATCCAAGCCAGGCTACATTTTGCAAAAACACATCTGAAGTATCCCAAAAGCATGTGGGAAAAGGTGTTATGGTCTGATGAAACCAAGGTTGAATTTTTGGGCCATAATTCAAAAAGATATGTTTGGCGCAAAAACAACACTGCACATCACCAAAAGAACACCATACCCACAGTGAAGCATGGTGGTGGCAGCATCATGCTTTGGGGATGTTTTTCTTCAGCTGGAACTGGGGCCTTAGTAAAGATAGAGGGAATTATGAACAGTTCCAAATACCAGTCAATATTGGCACAGAACCTTCAGGCTTCTGCTAGAAAGCTGAACATGGAGAGGAACTTCATCTTTCAGCATGACAACGACCCAAAGCATACATCCAAATCAACAAAGGAATGGCTTCACCAGAAGAAGATTAAAGTTTTGGAGCCCAGACCTGAATCCGATTGAAAATCTGTGGGGTGATCTGAAGAGGGCTGTGCACAGGAGATGTCCTTGCAATCTGACAGATTTGGAGTGTTTTTGCAAAGAAGAGTGGGCAAATATTGCCAAGTCAAAATGTGCCATGCTGATAGACTCATACCCAAAAAGACTGAGTGCTGTAATAAAATCAAAAGGTGCTTCAACAAAGTATTATTTTATGCAACCATATTATTTTATTTTTATATTTTTTCTTCCCTCTACCTAAAAGATGTCAGTTTGTTTATCAATTGAGTTGCACAGTTTATAGGTCACATTAAAGGTGGAAAAAGTTCTGAAATGATTTATCTTTGTCTAATTTTTTTACAGCACAGAAACCTGTCATTTTAACAGGGGTGTGTAGACGTTTTATATCCACTGTATATATTCAGTTCAATAACACTGAATTTGATACAAAATAACTGAATCTTGGGCAAATGTTTTTGGAAAGCAGAAAAAAAGATTTTAAAATGTAAACTTTTATATGGTATTTTTAGTGCAGGGTTCCAATTTTTAATCTCATTTGATTATGTTATTTTCTCATGAGGGTGTGTCCTTGTAAACTAATTAGCTTTCTGTTAGTCCTATTGAGGATACTGGCAGTTTTAGCTGTCACATTCTAACAGTAGAAGCTTCATCTCAGGAAGTTCCATTGCAGCATAATTGCATATAAAAGGTCAATGGCGGAGCTAGTGAATGGAGGGCCCATTTGCACAAATCTATACACAGATTACCCATAGGATGATTAAATCACATTTTTCAAAAAAATATTTTCTGCCCTCTTCTAATAAATTAAGAGCAGTACAGATAACAGAAGGCCTATACCCTGCTGAAGAGGCAGGTGCTTAGCATCTGCTGCACTTACACTAGCTCCACCACTTTTAAAGTCATATTTAAGTTTCCTGAATTATGGATGCATCTGATACTGGACAATCAGTAAAGTATGAAAACATATTTTTGGCATGAAAAAATACCAAAATAAACATTATTAAACATATCCTAAATGTTGCTAAATATCTTGAGTTTGCAACCAGAAATCCCTGCTAAAATTAGCATAAAATTCATAACTCGTTTTGGCCAATCACAGGCAGCTAATACATTGTATCTATCTGTGATGGCACTTGTGCAAAAGGAAGTAGGAGGATCTAAGAAACTTCTGTGTAGATCTTTACATTGTGCGGATGTTGGCGTGAAAATTAGTAGTTAAAATCCGTAAGCCAAATGCAGTGCTTCTATTGGCAGGTACACTGTGCCTATGTAAGCAGCTCTGGGGATGTGGAAAACAAGTTTTATTTTTAAATAAAATAGATCTGCATGTATATAGAATTACTCCATGCAATGTGTGTGTCTGATATAAACAGCAGGTGCTAGATTAGCTAAAGGGAAAATAGGAAGACTTAGATAAACCTTCTTCCAGGATATTGTAGGTCATACAGTAAGATCAACAAAAAGAGTAGTACTAATGTCACTCTATAAATCCCTAGTTAGACCTTACCTAGATTTTGTAACTAGTTCTCCAAAAACATATTAATACATTTCAAACAATTCAGGGGAGGGTGACTAAAATAGTGCATGGTCCCAAAACATTATTGTATTCCAGAAAAAGATGAATGCAAGAACAAGAGGTCATGACTTGAAGATGGAAGAAGGGAGGTTTATGGGTAATATTATATGTTATGTTATATTACTACTTTATAGAAAGGGTGGTGAATAAAAAATACTTTTTATTACATTCTAAATGGAAACTGCATTTTTTTAAGTGCAGTTCTTCGAAAAGTATATATTTTAGAAATAAGACTACTGTGGCTATTTAATACTTATCAATAAACTGTTCAAAATGTTTTCCAAATATTAACAACTTTCCAAAGCTGAATTACTTTCTGCTCTGTATTGTCACCAAATATTATTAATCAAAATAATGGACAGGTTTATTTAAATGAATGAATTGCATGAATTTAGGCTTAATCAGACAAAAAGGCTATAGAGGACTTGTCATAAACCCCTCTGAATGGCACAGGTTTTGCTTTGTGAGTGACCTCAGTAGGCACTCTATACATAAGCACTTGGTATTGTTGGCTGATACATTGTATCACAGACATATTCAGTTGTATGGATCGTTGCTAGGTACGTCAGGCTCAGCACCCGGTCCAGCTGGATGTACAAGGCTAGATGAACATTAGCAAAACAATTAATGTATTAACGAAGCCCTCCGTTAATTTGACCTTGCAACAGAACTGCATCTGTAAACGGCATTGAATTATTACAGTATACATTCACTCTTTTTTGCATATACAATGCCCTTTCTTTTGCTGATTTAAATAATGCAAATTAAGAAAAAAAAATGCCTTTTTCTCTCTTGCCATGGCATAATTATCTAGGTTGGCTTAAAAAAGCTACAAATGCATTTGAAAACGTATGCCCTCATTTTTCTGTCTTAGCGAGAATTGTATTCAGTGTGACTCCTCAGTAGTAAGCGCTCTAAAACACCTTAATCCCAGGGTGGAGAAAGGTAATACCGTGACAGATGTATGCCTTCGACTTTCCTTGCGGCCATGTTTCAACAACAAACCTTTATTTTTTTTGCTTCTCGGCTGTATCTGGGAATAAAAAAAAAACAGAGCGGCAATAAAGAAATCAGGCAAATCTCTAGAGTCAGCCTGCAATGCAAAAGTAATGACAGATTTTAATGTGGCGGCAGAGATTGACAGAGAAATGTCTTCAGAGCGAGCGCGTGCCAGATGGAATGGAAGTGATTTTACCGAGGACAGGGGCCTGGCGTTGGAGGACGGAGAGCTAAGGATAGGCATTTTACAATTATACAAAACATAGGGATTAATCTGGAGAATTTTATCTTCTTCAAAGGAAGCAAATAAACTAGAAATTATAATAACTGACCATACGTAATATATACTTAAAGGGATATGGAAGGTATCAGGATTTTACCAGATATATAATATACCGGCGTATCAATTTACTTTTATGTACTTCATTTTATGAAGAAGTTTGTATAAGCTTTAGTCCCTGTATGGGCCTGCCCCCTGCAGTTTATGAAACAGACTCTGTAATACTTGCTGTGCTATGTTTCATACTAACCAATCAGGGACCATCTCTCAGCAACATTCTGCTTCATACAGCTGAGAGATGGTCCCTGATAGGCTAAGAGACTACATTGCACATCCAGACCTATAGAGTCAATCTGCATATGAAGGGCAGACCTATACACTAAACTGAGCTTATAATCACTTCTTAAGAAAATGAAATACATAAAAGCAAATAGATGCACAGGGATGTTAAATACCTTCTAAAATCAAGAAACCTTCAATGTCCCTTTAATTTAGATTTGATGACCGCAAAAAAAAAAAAAAAGAAACAGGCACATGGGAGTTGTTATATCATGTTTTATAATAATATAGGGCCTCATTCTATTAGCGGCCGCAGCCGTTGCGGGGCCGTAAGGACCGGCCGCAAGCTATTCTGCTATTCTATTCCCTTACGGCCGGAGGCTCCGGCAGGCTTGCGGCCGGTGCCTTGCTATCTCTTGCGGCCGCTCCCGCCGGAGGAAAGCCTTTGATCTAAAACGGCCGCAAGAGTTTTGCAATTCAATTGCTCCGGGAAACCTCTCTGCAAGGCTAAAAGCGAGCCGCAGCTTACTTGCAGGAAAGAGGTCTCGCTAGCACCAATTAAGCACATAAAATAGCTCAAATAAAGCCATCCTGCACTTTGAGAAGACTATAAAGGGATTTTAGGTGTTAGAAAAAATAGCACATAATTATCCTATACTCAAATCCGTAAAATATTTTATTTTTAATATCCGTAAAATATCCATGTAAAAAGTCCAGAGTGCTTGGAGCACCTCAGACCC
>CM050168.1:184127719-184145219 GCA_027410445.1 Discoglossus pictus | reverse complement strand
TTCCTGGCCTTTGTAGTAGATTTTACTTAATTTATGGTGGGCAAAAGAGGGATAGAAGCCTCCACTGTACAGTAGTACAGCAAATAAATAGTATATCTGTGTTCACATTTGAATGTCTCAAACAAGGGAAAAAAACGTGTTTCCTACCCAGAATTCTGAGAAATACAGTTATTACACTGCATTCTAAATTAAAGTTTATATTGAATTCAGGTAGATATGCTTCTCTGCATGCCCTCAGATTTAAACCAAAAAGGTCCATCTGGTCTGACTCATTCTGTCTACCTGAAGATTGGTTTAATTAAATGACCATTGAACACCGTTTTTTATTTATTTTTTTATATTGGATCCAAATTAATCTCTTCTATATCTTTTGTAAACTTTTTAGTGAAATATTTTTGGCTTACTTACTTTTTTTCCCCCTCAGCCCTCGAGCAGCCAATGCAATAAAATATATAACAAGTCATAAACCAGTAATTGCATAAAAATCAAGGAAGCCAACGCGTTTTGTAACCATTGCAACTTTAACTATAATTATTATGTATCATGCTAGAGATTTGGAATACATATTGTATCATCCTAGCACCTGATTGGGTAACAAGCAGTGAAGACTACATCCCCCCCTCTGATATCCTTCTCCATCTTTTTTAGCTGGCAACAGAATATGCAAATATAATGTCACTCTTGGGGGTGGAGCCATACACAGCTGGGCAGGGTCTAATTACAACATGACAGGGGGAGCCACTATAGCTGCTGATCCTATTATTAGGGAACGTAGCACTTTATTAAACAAATAATACATATTATTTTACTCCACACAATACTATTTATCACTAAAAATTAATTACATTATATGTACCAGTTATTTATATGTATACATATACATTAAGTAATTATAATTAGTTTTTATTGATGGAAGGGTATTGAGTGCAGTAAATAATATGTATTAAATATTATAGTGTATGAAAGTGCTCCATTCTTGCTAGGAAGATGAATCTAAAGCTTGCCCTGCCATGTAATAACTGGAACCTGCCCAGCTGTGCAGATGGCTCCACCTCCAACATTGACATCCTCTATGTATATTTTAGTTGAGAACACTAGCACACAAAATTGAGGAGGATCTCTGTAAGGGACACAATTACCGTAATGAGAAATACAAGTGGTAAAATAAATCAAGTATGGTAAAAATATTTCAGATATTTCTCCAAAAGTATTATAAAATATATTGAATATTAATTGTAGTTCAGTGCATTTGTTTTACAGAATTTATTTGTTCTTTAAGCCTCAAGATGGCCTTATGCAAATGCCTGGCATGCTTAAATTGCTTCACTCTGTTTGTCCCTACCACTTCCACTGGAAGGCTGCTATATTTATACACTATCCTCTGTTTTAAGCAGTACTTTCACTTATTTCCCCCAAATAGTCCATCTTCCTGCTTCAGATCATGACCTCTTGTTTTTGCATTCCTCTTTTAATTTCCATTAATCTTCTTCTTAATCTTGAAATGTTTTAAAACCATTGATATATTTGAAGGTTTCTATCAGGGGGTGGGACAGGTTCTGCCTGGGATGTTCTCCTGATAGGAGTCTTTGTCTGCTGGCTTCTTTGTAGTGTTACTATAGAAGACATTTTATGACAGCATCTTCAACAGATCTGTTCCTACTCCACGGGCATCTAAAAGGGTGTGGAGGGAAATAGCACTGGGAGAACCTGCAATTATGCACTTTAAATGTAAGTTTTAAATGTTCCACTGATTTTTTTCAATGGATTTTGGAAACCTTATTTCCTTTTAAATCCCATTGGTGAACTTTTCAATACCCAAGATCCCCTTGTGAAAGAAGAAATTTGACAGAGCAATGTTTTCCCTATTACAGCATGATTCTGAATACTATTTATCAAAGGAAAAACAATTTTCTCTACAAAATAAACATTTTACTATTATCGTGACAAGGAAACTTCTAAGGAGACTACTACACATATGTAGTTTGATGATCATTTTAATGTGATCCTTTAATATGGAGTTTGTTGATCCTTTAATGTGAAGTGAACGTGGAGACCCTCTGCATTCCTGTCTTACAGGTCTTCACCATTTAGTAACAATAAACTGCATTAGAGCACTCCCTTAAAGGACCACTGTAGTTCAAGAGAAAAGACACCTGTTTGTCAAGTATGTACAAAACTAACAATATTAGCAGTTGTGTAAGTCATGGACATAAAACATTTTTGGGAAAATATACATTTTTGAAAGCTCTGTTTATTAGAACAGGAATCCATTTTGTGTTTGTTACATTACTTCTTTAGAGCTAAATAATGAGGTGGTGTGTGGCTATCAGTAATGAAGGAGAGCACAGAGGGCCATTGTAAAGATAATTGGAATAGACTGAAACATACGCATTACCCCTTCTCCCTTATTAGCCCAGAAGGAGGCACCTTGCATCATTCAATGCAACAAAGCGCTCCAGAAATATAAATGTCCTTTCAAACACACAACTTTCATCAGTGTATTATGGATCAATTGAGGGACCTACAGAGGCATCACACTTTTTTTTCTAATTACATTTCTGACTTTTTTCTTCTTATTTGTGTTCTGACTTCAGACTTAATGTTTTCAGGTCCCTGTAATGTCCTGACAACAGCAGCTAGATTTCTAACCATCCATTGATCATTAATTAAATCCTTAGTAAATGATATGAAAAACAATCTTCAATATTATCTTCCTTTTCACATATCTGCTATGTCTAAAGATGAGTTGCTTCTCTGCACCTCCTAAACATGATCAATGGCAAGGGCATAGGAACTGAGCTAAATCTCCCCCCAGATTAGATGAATAGGGAACACATAAAATAGCAAAATTAAACTTAACCATGCATTATCAGATTTGGCCACTACAGGCCAGCGCTATGGAGCTTTGATTATATGTATATATATGTATATATATATATGACTATATGCCAACTTATTATGTATGTATATATATATATAATTTTTAACTATATCGGGGCTAGATCCGCCACTGTTCCCTGTCCTGGGGGTACAGTTGAATTATCCTCCCCAGATTTGTTGGGGCTCCTACGCCCATGATCAAGGGGGTGGGATAGTCTCTGCCTTGGAGGCAGTGCTCTTTATTGGTTGCCTCCCATCCAGAGCTGATAAGCCATACTTAGCCAAGGGAAACCACATTAACACAGCAGATAATAAGATTTCCAGACAATAAATGACACCATCTCCTGCCTTGTCATAAGCTTATGTCAGACCATTTAGCGCTGCCTTCACATCAGAGCAGCTCCCAAACAAAGGTTAGAGAAAGCAGCTCAATATGAGGCATGATATGGAGTGAAATGGAGAGAAGAAGAGTTTTGTCACACATGACTTTTTGTTGAAAATAAATACTATTCGATCTTTGAGTATTCTCTAACATCAATTCACAGTTGTCTCTGGGAGGCAAATGGTTAATCTTACTTCCGAGAATTTACTTTAAATGCATCTCACATTTCTGATTTTACATTTATTTTAATTTATCTGATATTCCATCTTCTCTTGTTTACCGTCAAAATGGATTAATAGTATTGTGTGCATATTTATTATTATTGATTTCTTGTTCCAGTTGCTAATGTTAGAATGTAAAGTATCAGATTATGTATTTAAACTAAAGTGATTGTACAGCTGAGCATGAAAGTGATAGGCAGAACTGTTAAATGTACAGGTTTCAGCCAGGCAAGATGTCTCTGAACACCTTGTATCATATTATATGACTCTACAATATCAGTATTTCTTGGGACAGATGGTCAGAATGGAACACAATCAGATGCTGGATCAAAGTCTTTCACACTGCGAAGCAGGCGCCAATGGAGATAAAGTTACCCGAGCAGCCAATGCAATAAAATATATAACAAGTCTTAAACCAGTAACTGCATAAAACACAAGAAATCCTATGCGTTTCGTGGCCACTGCCACTTTAACTGTAATTATTATGTATCATGCAAGAGATTAGGAATAGATACTGTATCATCCTAGCATCCTGATTGGGTAACAAACAGTGTAATCGACATTCTGGTTATTAGTTTCACCCAAAAAATAAAGAATTATTACTGTTTATACTTTGTATGTATAATTGAAGCTGTGCTATATATGATTCGTGTAGTATATATGACTATCTATGAGTGCATTATGTTGTATAATAGAGTAAAAAAATTAGTTTTAATACTCTTGTACTGTATAAAATACTTGCTTTCAATTGTATGGTTTATGTTTTTGAGAATTTGCTTAATATAACTTAAAATATTGTTAATCATTGAAATATATATATATATATATATATATATATATATATATATATATAATAAATAATACATTTGTGCTCACATTGGAACGTCTAAAAAAAACTTGTTTCATGCTCAGAATTCCAAGTTATTACACTGCATTCAGGGAACCTTTGCAGGGACATGCAAATGTGCCCACATAGGCTTTGCTCTTGCATTACATAACCTTTTCAAACATAGCTTCCCTTAAGCATATGCCTGCTGCATCAGACAGCTTTGAGCAAAGCTCAGGATAGATTATACACAAGCTAGAGATCACACCCACATCCAGCTGTTTCAAGGTTACTGCCTCTCATCAGTGTGGGGACGGTTCCTTAGCTTGTGTGGCAGATATTTTGAGGAGGTAGATTACCACAACAATCATTTAATATATGGTGGGCAAAAGAGCGATAGAAGCCTCCACCGTACAGTAGTACAGTAAATAAATAGTACATCTGTGTTCACATTTGATAGTTTAAAACAAGTTAAAACACATTTAAAATTATATATATATGTATATATATAAAAAAAAATATATATATGTATCTATCTATCTACCTGTAATTGTATCTATCCCTCTGCCTGCCTATTTGTAGATAGATAGATAGATAGATAGATAGATAGATAGTCACAGTTAGATAGATAGTCACAGTTAGATAGATAGATAGATAGATAGATAGATTGATAGATAGATAGTTATCTATTTATGCAGGTATATTTATTTATTTAAATATAGATATATAGGTATACATGTATATATAATTATATATATATTAATATATATATAATATATATATATATATATATATATATATATATATATATATTTATACATTAGATAGATAGATAGATAGATAGATAGATAGATAGATAGATAGATAGATAGATAGATAGATAGATAGATAAGTGTGTGTATATATATATGTGCATACATAAATACATAAAAACACACATCTATATAGTGTTATCTATTACATATATTCATCTAGAAACCTAAATGGATTGATAGGTACAGACATGCAGGTGACAAACATATACATTTTTCAAGCTTGAAATGTGAATTTTCTTATTGATATACAAATGAACTGCATATATAATATATAATACAACATACCATTATCTTGCATTATAAGAGGTGTTTCTATACACGCTGGTGTCATGTACATATAATAATTATACTACTTACTACTTAATTAAATTCCAGGTGTATTTATTAAGCAGCTGTACATTTGCAAACTATATATCTGATACACAACATAGAGATATCAAAGGAAAAAGAACTAAAGAATTACTTTAAATAGGACTTTAATTGAACGCAAATAAATATGTAGTAAAGGTTAGTGAGGATGCTTTAGAAAGAGCTCACTAGCCGCTGGGTGTTGGAGAGAAGGGAGACAGAATGAGACATAAAACATGAAGATAAGGAAACGGAATTACCTGTTTCATGAACTTTCACAGCGAGAGATTAATCTCAGCCTGAAACCTTTTTCTTAAACCTCAAGTAATTAGACAAAACTCATAAACTCACAATATGATTTTGCATATAATATTTCTAGTGTCTCATATAACAAACCAGTGTTTTATAAACCTGCTGAACTGCTTCATATTACAGATCCCACTTGTCTCTCAAATACGTGTATATCTGCCAAGCACAAACAATAATATACCTGATTATTATACTATCTTCATTAAACCACTTTGAAAATCTCATTTATCTCCCACTATGTTGTACTGCAGCTTGAAACTTAATGAATAATTGTGTTTATACAGTGCAATCTTTACTAGGTTTGTTTATATTATTTTGCAAATGATGTAAAATAGGTTTTAAGAGATGTTTCGCTGGTAAGGGCAAACCATAGACTTTTGTTGCCCTGTGGCATTAACGCCCCCGCAAAATTCTATATGAAAAAAAAATTATGCGATATTTGTTTTTAAATGTTATTCAGAATTTTATATAAATATATTTGTGATATGTTCCTAATTTCTACCAAATTTCCAAGAAAAGAAAAAAATAATATTTAAAGTATATTGAAGCGTGTGTAAGTTTGATTGGCCATTTTATTGAGAAATTCTGTATATTTGAATTTCAAAGTACATTTGAAGTTTTTTTCAAGGCACCTATAAAGTCAGAGCTTCCTAGCCAATGAGCTGTGTTGAGTTGTGTCCTAGCAAATCAGCTGTCAGTATTACGGCTGCCTCCCCAGCAGCTTTGTCTTAGCCAGTTTGAAGGATACAGATACATTGTTGTACCTGTCTCTGATTGGCCACAACTAATTATGAATTTTATGCTAATTCAGGGGCGTTCCTTCTCAAAATCAAATGCCTGGAAACCGAAGAAATTTTGCAAACTTTAGTGTATGTTTATTAATTATTTGGGGATCTTTCATAAAAAAATGTTTTCATACACTACTGTTTCTTCTCTATCAGATGCATTCATAATCCATGAAATTTCCATACACCTTTAAAGAATTAAACTATTTCCTTCAAACTAAATGAGGAATTAAAGTCTTGCACTAGAACTCTACTCACTGATTTATCAGGGATAGGTCATATTGAAGAAATCTACTTTGCTTCCTTGAGGCAGTAAGTTGGAACTTGGACCAAGGCAACTCAGTAAATGCAATCTATTTGGATTTTGATATTTGATACAGTGCCATATAGGAGGCTATTTGACAAAAAATATATATATACAAAATTGCAGTATATATATGCACATGGATAGAAAACTGGCTGAAAGACAGTAAACAAAGAGTTGTTGTAAATGGAACATACTCAGATTGTGATGATTTGGGTTCCCTGGGGAAGGGTGCTTGTTCTTCCTTCTTTTTTAATGATTTTTATGTAGAAGTGGAGACTAATGTCGCCATATTTGATGATGATATTAAATTGTGCAAAGTATTAAATCAGAAAATGATGAACTTTTATTAAATTGGAAGACTGGGCAACTAATTGTCAGTTGAGATTTAACACAAATAAATGTAAGGCTTTGCATTTGGGAACAAAAACATGCAGTATATAATCTGAATAGAGCAAAAGTAAGCATATCAGAGATATAAAGGGATGCAGAAGTGCTAAACCACCTACATAACAGTGCTCAATGCCAAGCAGCACCTGCAAAGGCAAATACAATATCAGCATGTATTCAGAAGGGTATAGAAGCCAGGGAAGCAAATATAATTCTGCCACTATACAAATCTCTAGTACGCCCTCATTTGGAATATGGAGTACAGTTTTGGGCACCACTTCATAAAAGGGAAAAAAACAGAACTAATAAGGGGAATGGAGGGGCTAAGTTATGATCAAAAACGAACCAAATTAAACTTATTTTCTCTAGAAAAACAGCATCTAAGATCGAGTATGATTACCTTATATAAATACATCCAGGGTTAATATAAGGCTTTATCAAGTGAACTTTCTTTGACAAAAGGTTTTCAACTGACAAGAGGACATCCTTTGAGGTTAGAATAAAAATAATTCAAACAGAAAGGGTTCTTCACAGTAGACGTCCCTACCAAAGGAGGTAATGACAGCAATTTTAAAAGGGGTTCAATATATTTTTTAATAAAAATAGCTTACAAGGTTATGTTAAACGTTTGTCCATGCCTCTTCCAGGCCTCAGGGGTAAATAGAAATTCAGTGCTGATAAATTCAAAATTACACATTTAGGGTACAAAAAAAAATAAAGTAGAATACAGTTAATAGTAATATGGTGATTGCAACAGAAGAGCTAATGTAATGGCTGTATGGACAAGCAATGCAACAAAGCTATGGAAAAAGTCATTTGGACTCCAGGTTGTTGAAGAAGTGAGATTCAAGCAGAAACTAAACTGTTAGGAGCAGGTAGTAAAACCTCACCTAGAATCAGTGGCAGAGCAACTGCCGGTGTGGCAGATGCAAAACCCTGGGGTCCACAACAGAGTAAGGGCCTTCTGTCCCCAACAGCATTTTTGGAGAAAAGTGGAATTCATAATTTATCATGGCAGAAGAGCTTGTAATTATTTTTATAGTGAAGTCACCTGATCACCTTAGGGGTAATCTGAACACTTACATATATTTTTGACAAGTTGCAAGTGGGGCACCCTGTCATATTCAGGAGGGCCCAATGGACTTTTGGGGATTGTTGAACTATTGTAGGGCCCTGGATTAACATGGACTGGTATTGTCCTGTTAGCATGAGGTGGTCACTATTGCTTGTGGTTTGATTGTAATGTTTAGTATGAAAATCCCCATAGCATGTTTAGTATCTAAATGCTGCATTACAATATCACCCCCAACAACTTCGCCCCCCCCATCCCCGTCAGAGCTTCCTAGCCAATGAGCTGTGTTGAGTTGTGTCCTAGCAAATCAGCTGTCAGTATTACGGCTGCCTCCCCAGCAGCTTTGTCTTAGCCAGTTTGAAGGATACAGATACATTGTTGTACCTGTCTCTGATTGGCCACAACTAATTATGAATTTTATGCTAATTCAGGGGCGTTCCTTCTCAAAATCAAATGCCTGGAAACCGAAGAAATTTTGCAAACTTTAGTGTATGTTTATTAATTATTTGGGGATCTTTCATAAAAAAATGTTTTCATACACTACTGTTTCTTCTCTATCAGATGCATTCATAATCCATGAAATTTCCATACACCTTTAAAGAATTAAACTATTTCCTTCAAACTAAATGAGGAATTAAAGGCTTGCACTAGAACTCTACTCACAATAACCCACACAAGCCCATAGGTGGGTCAGAACCAAGTTCTGGGCAAGCTCAATTGAAGCACTGATCGTGACGCACCCAAATTATTTTGCTCCAGGGTCCTCCATTCATAAGCTCCTCCACTGATTAGAATATGGTGCCAGTTCTTTGGTAACCGAGAGTCCGTATTTCATATCTATGGCTGCAGCCCTCTTAGTATTGTTGAATATTCAGTTCCTGCTGTATACCTACCCACACTGTTTTCATTTGGACACCCAACGGTTTGGAGCAATAAGGTCAGAGACCTCCTCATCAACCTGCCCCTGGCATTAGTGTCTCCTGGAATTACGTGTTTGCCTGGTGCACTGCCATTGCCATGACCAAGGTGTCCGAATTGACCTCCCAGTGTCCTGTTGCTGGTGTACTCTGTCCAGTATCTTGCCATTTGGGTTAATTTATACTCACTTTCCTTACTTAATTGTTCTGTTCTATTTGTTACTGTTTAGTTTGAGTTTAATTAGATGTTTACTATTAAGTAGGAAATAATTATAATCTGTTGTGATTGACCAGCACATCTGGTCAATCTATATCAAACCTTTGCCCTACAATACCATGACCCTCATTCAATAGCAATTTGGCCAATTGAATAGGGCTCCAAATAAGCACATAACATATTTTTTTAAAGAAGTTTTTAGTTAATAAACCTCTATCCAAAAGCAAGGTTTTCACTAACTAAAAATGTATTAAAAAAAATATGCTATGTGCTTAGTTAGAGCCCTATTCAATTGGCCGAATCGCAATTGAATGAGGGCCCATGTGTCCAGTCCTAGTGCCATATCTCCAAATGGATATGAATAAATTGGAAACAATTCAAAGGAGGGCAACTGAAATGGTGTATTGTCTAAAAAACTAAACTTAAAAGGAAAGGCTTCATGGCCTTAATATGGCTTAGAGGAGAGGTAAGATTTGTTCTTTTGTTCTTTTAAGAAACTTTGTGTACCCTAAAAAACTGTTGGATATTATTTTTAATAATATATTTCAGATGGGAAAATAAGATTTTTGACAATTTTAAATGTTTAAGTGTAACACCAGTGCCACAGCACAATCATGCAAGTTGAGTTTCATAAGTAGACAAAATGCAATCGGTGCAATTCTCATATGATACAGAATAAAACTTTAATATTGTCTGTGTCCCCCTGGTTCTTCTGTTTAGTACACATTCTGTGTCATTATTTTTCCTTTTATAGATACAGATATAAGCCTCCTGCCCCAATAATCACAGTCCAAGCGAAGAGAGTTCAATGGCAATCCAGGTGAAAGAGAATGAATGTCGTGTACAGGACTGGCAGTGGTCACTAATGAAATTAGAGAGAACCCAGAGGTATAAATAATATCCACTGTACAGAATTCACATATGAAGCAGCTGGGACGTGGCAGGGAGGAGAAGAAGGTTAATCCCTTTAGGTCTTAGATTCACAACTTAGATGGGAACCTTTCATAAAACTAATATAAAAAAAGATCTGATCATAACACTGCAATATTCTGGACTGAACATCCTGTAGATACTAGGTATTATTATTTTAAGTGCACCTCAAGTAAAATTTATTGAGCATACCAGCAACAGTGAGGTAGAGTACTAATGCTGTTTTATATATATATATATATATATATATATATATATATATATATATTTACATACTGCGTGTGTTTGTGTATATATATATATATATATATATATATATATGTTTGTATTTATATTTATATATATTTATATTTTTATACTTATGTATTTATATTTATATATATGTTTTATATAGCTTGAAACAGCTGTACGTGGATAGGATTCTCAGCTTGTGTATAATCCAGCCTTGGCTTTGCATAAAAGCTGTGTAATGCAGGGGGCATAAGCTTAAAGGAAGCCATGTTTAAAATGGTTTATGGATTGAAGAGCAAGGCATTTGTGGGTACATTTGCATGTCCCTGCTCAGCTTCCCAAAATGCACTATAGTAACTGTTTTTCTTGGAATTCTATTATATATATATATATATCACATATATAGTTGTGAGCAATACAACTTGGGGCTCGCATAGCCAAAGGCACTCCTTGCGCTGGTGGAGATGAGCGCCATAGGTGCTCATCCCTACGACCCCTTATGACTTAGGCAGGGCGCGCCGAAGGTGCTCAGAGTGCTGGTGGAGATGAGACTACACATCAACAGAAATCTCAATTACACAATTCAGAATGCGAGACCAGTAGCAGTTTGAAAAAAATTGCATGAAAAAATTACAGCCCGTAACACTTGTTGCATGACAATTTAAACACAATTTGCAGAGTTTCGGCACAAAAAAAATGGCGGACGAAAAAAATGAAAACGAGACTACACGACCCCTAAACACGCAAAAACCCCACCAAGCACATAACACTTTTACACAGGAATGTACAAGGTATAAAATACACTATTAGGGAGAACGTAAAATGCTCCACACCCAAACAGCATTCCCAGCCTTACAATTTTTACAATTTTTTATTGACCGTCATTTTTTGACGGGCATGTCGCTAGTATATATATATATATAAATATCAATGTAAATTGAAATAATCTGTAACACATAGACAATCGCCGCCATTTTAAAACACTAACTTTAACATTACCATTCCAAAATGTTGAATAATTGCTGACACTTACACCTCAGCTCAGCAACAGTGCAAATTTACATTGCAGGCTGCTGGAAAATCAAAACAGATTGTTAGCTCTTCAGGATATTGATTGCTGCATATATTCATTACAAATAGGTAAAGTATATCAATCTATTATTTTATTAATTAATTAAATATCATTAGAAAAAAAAAATATATATATATATAAAAAAAGGACCAGGGGAAAGGATCGCAATGAGCGCCCAAGGCATTCAGCGCGGGACTCACAATGAGCACCGAGGGTGCGCAGAGGAGCAAAAGTACACTGGGGGAGAGACTCGCAATGAGCCCCAAAGGTGCTTAGACCACCAAAAGTACACGAGCTGAGAGGCTCGCAATGAGCACCAAAGGCACTCATTGCGAGCCATGAGATGAGAGCCAAAGGCTCACAATGAGCGCCGAGGGTGCTCAGAGGAGCAAAAGTACACAAGGGGAGAGCCCCGCAATGAGCGCCAAAGGTGATTAGCGCAGCCCTTGCAATGAGCGCCAAAGGTGCTCAGACCACCCAAAGTACATGAGCAAAGAGGATCGCAATGAGCGCCGAAGGCGCTGAGGGTACTCAGAGAAGCAAAAGTACACCAGGGGAGAGGTTCGCAATGAGCGCCGGTGCTCAGACGACCAAAAGCCTTACATTGTGTGGCAAACAGCATTCCCAGCCTTACAATTTTATTGACCTTCATTTTTTGACGAGCATGTCACTATTATACTGTATATATATATATATATATATATATATATATATATATATATATATATATATATCTCAATGTAAATTGAAATAATCTGTTCCGAGCCCCCGAAATATCTAGGTTGCATTTGATAAAGGAGAATCAGCAGTGCATGCAAACATGTTTTTGCATGAAAAAATACCAAAATAAACATTTAAACACGTACCTTGAAGTTAGCAAAATGTCTTGTAATTTCTGATGAAGTTGAAAATTAGAGTAAACACATCCTTGAAACAAAGGGTAAATTAGCAAAAAATATCATTTGTTTTGGCCAATCAAGAGGAACCTCAGGCAGCTGAAACATTTGTCTCAATCCCTGGGGTTCCTGTTTGTGCTGAAAAGCAGCCTGGGATATGTAGTGTGGCACCATGTTAGAAGGTGTTATGTATTTATAAGAGTCCTCTGTGCAGCACATTCACATTTGGTTACCAACCATTCCCTGCATCAGCTACTACTGCTGCTGGTGTTTTTTTTTTTATCTCATTTTCTCTTTCACACACACTCTCATTCACCCACCACTTCCTCACCCCTCTCTCACTCTCTCTCACACACACACACTCACTCACCTCTCACTCTCTCTGGTGACAGCTGCAGCACTGTCACACACACAGAACAGGTCTGATGATCTCTGGGGAGTGGTGGAGGCAGTGCATAGAGAACAGAGAGCAAACACAGCATAAAGCAGGAAGCAGCCGGGCGGGTCATATCCCAGCAGTGACTTCAGTGCTCTCCTATTGGCTGAGGAAGACACAGCAGGTGAATAATGGGTTAAAATTGGTATCCAACTGCTCCATGCTGATTGAGGGGTCAGGTGCCTGTGTAGCCACCCCTGGGGGAGTCAACATAATCATTAGAGGGATTTTTAGATATTAATACAAATAAGAAGTTTTGTGAAATGTGCTGCATATATAAATTATGTTTTTTTCCTATGGACTGCAGACATGTATTCATCCATGAAACTTAGATATACCTTTAAAATAGAGTTTTAAACATATATGTCTCTTTAGAAAATGAATGGTCTGTAGTTTAGAAATCTGTTTGTCCTTTTCTGCTGCTAAATGATACAAACAACGAGGAGGTAGCTTGGTTTACTAGGTAAATGTAGTAATAAAAGTATCAGAAGCAATGCTATAATGTGATTTTGTGGTCACTTTGCAATAATACCTCCTACAGGTCTGGCCAGATGACTCTTTTAATTGACACAATAAAGGGCATTATTATAGTAGAAATTATAACATTAGATTTGAATAAAGACATTTGCTAATGATTGTTATTTAAAAAAAATCCAAATAAGTGATACAATTGACCTTGAATGTTCATATTTTTAGGCAGAAATTACTATTGAAGATCCTCCTACCTGTTATGGTCACCTAGCTTATGTTATTAGTAAACTCTATGAAAATGAATAGATGAAGAGCATGTCAGCTGGTTGATTCAGAAAATAAAGTGGGCTTTAACACATACAACTCTGATATTATGCTAATCCAAACAGATACATATTTTGTTACTTATAGATAGTGTTAATTTCTACCAAATTTGAGTCCTTTGGTGTCCTTAAAAACATATTTAAGTTTCATAGAATATGAATGCATCTGATAGAGTAGAATCAGTAGTTTATTGAAAAAAATTGCATGATAAAATACCAAAATAAACATTAACAAACTAAACCTGATCTTTGCTAAATCTCTTGAGCTTTTGCAAGCAGTTGTTTTTGTGAGTTGACACCCCTGAAAATCCTTGCTAAAAATAGCATATAATTCATAAGTTGTTTTGGCCAATGACAGGCAGCTATACATTTTAATTCAACGTAACAATCAATGATGGCAGTTTGTGCAGGAAGGAATCATGGGATGGTTAGTCCCCTATAGAAGGAAGTAGGAGGAGTCAGATACTGATCTGTGGATCTTTGCATTGAGCTGCTACTGGTTTAAGGTTAGTAAAGAGTGAAAATCCATATATAAATGCAGTGTTTCTATAGGTAGGTATCAGGTGCCTATGTAGTCAGCTCTGGGGGTGTGGAAAACAAGTTTTATTTTTAAATAAGATAAATCTGTATGTGTATAGAATGAAGCAATGTAATGTGTGTTTCTGATATAAGCAGCATGTGGTAGATATGAGCAAGGGAAAAACAGGGAAACTTAGATATACGTATATTAAGCCATGTATGTTAAGCCTGAACAACGTTCAAATCCAAACGAAATATACATACTGATCACCATAAACCATGTGGGAATAAAAGTAGAAGAAGCAAATCACAACCCATGTAGCTTAACCATGACTTAAAGACAAAGATGAGGAGTAAAAAACAGGCATTTAAATTATACAAATAAGAGGGAACAGAGACTGCTTTACGGGAGTAGAAGGGAATCAACAAGGCTTGCAAAAGGGCTATTAGACTGGCTAAAATAGAAAATGAAAAATTAGTTGCAAAGAACAGTAAGACTAACCCTAAAACATTTTTTTAATATATTAATGGGCAGAAGGCTAGGAAGGAAGCTATAGGAACATTACAATGTGAAACAGACCATCTGATTAGTGACCAGGACAGGCAGATGAGCTAAATTGCAGAAAATATCTGCTCATAGATTGAGAGTTGGCTAAAAGACAGGAAGCAAAGGGTTGTTGTAAATGGATTGGACTAATGTGGTAAGTGGGGTTCCTCAGGGTTCAATATTAGCTCCTCTCCTTTTTAACATATTTATTAATGACTTAGAAGGTAGGATTGGAAAGTATTGTCTCCATTTTTGCTGATGACACTAAGTTGTGCAAGGTAATTAAATCAGAACATCATGTACTTTCCCTCCAAAGGGATTTACATAAATATATTTTTTCCCCTTTTGAGACAATTAGCTAGTTTCACTGGGGTTTATTTCTGTTTGCCTTCCTCTGGATCAATGAACAACTAACAATGGATCTGCATATTTGCAGATCTAAAAAGTTTGAACTTGATTGACTAAGTCTTTTTTCAACCTCAATTACTATGTAACTATGTAATATACCTTTAATGTTAATTTTTTTAATTTTTTTAGCACTCACTTTTTCTAAAGTGTAAAACATAGGGCCATTTTACTAAATGGGGAAGTGTTGGAGTACTTTTTGTAGGTGTGCAATCTTACTACATATGTCAATATATATCATCTTGAATCTACCAATGGTTCGGCTTTCTTAAATGTTTTTAAATATATATAAAAAAAGTTTTATTAACCCTCAACTGAAAAATAAAAAATGTGTGGCTTTTTGATGAGTGCCATTACCAATCAACTAAATCATCCCACTGTTGGAGAAAAATACTTGACTGGAAGTGACAGCATTTGCAGTTAGTTGCGCAAATGATTACCTTGCCAGATGTTATCTGGACTCGTTAGTTAATTTTATTGTGTAATAGGGAATCAGACACATGATTGCAATTGGCTGCTTTAAAAAACAAATTAGATGATATTTATAAGTTACTTAAAAAAAGTAAAAAGTATGTAACAAATATTTGAAATATTGGTTATTATATATGTTGTTGACTTTGAGAAAACATTATTATTAAGGTAGATAATCATTGTCAATAACAAAATATTAATAATGATGTTAAATTTAGCGATTAAAATATAAATGTGTGGCAAATAAAATGGCAATGTACTGTTGGAGTAAACATAAATATATACAATATGTATACAAAGTATATAGTCATTTTAGCTCTGTCTATTCAATGGATAATTATATACATTTGCCAGGCAACAAACATGGAGCAAAATTAAACAAGGAAAACTCGACTGTTATTTGGTGATATAGTGCATTACAAAAAAAAATAATAATCTATTTTTGACAATATTTTATAAGGTGCCAGAAACACTAATTATCTCTCCAGTACACTCACTGGCTCCCTCTATTTTTCTTGATTATGCTTCTGTCATGTCTCTGTGTCTCTGTCTCATTCTTTCTCTCTCTTTTCCTCCTTTTTGTTCTTTGTCTGTATAGATGGAAAGAAAGATATTGATTAGATAGATCAATAGATAGATCAATAGATAGGTAGATAGATAGATAGATAGATAGATAGATACTAAGATAAATTGATAGATAGATAGATAGATAGATAGATAGATAGATAGATAGATAGATAGATAGATAGATAGATACAATGGCAGACAGGTACATGGATGGATGAATAGATACAATGGCAGATAGGTACTAAAGCCAATGCATAGATACAATGACTTGCATATAGATAGGCTGATAAATAGATGGATGAATAGATACAATTACAAATAGATGCAATGGCAGATATATACAATGGCCAATGGAGATACTAAGATAGATGGGTGGATAGATACAATGGAGGAATCAGTACAATGACAGATAGATACAATGGCATATAGATAGATAGATAGATAGATAGATAGATAGATAGATAGATAGAGTGGATGTAAAAAGTCTACACACCCCTGTTAAAATGTCAGGTTTCTGTGCTGTAAAAAAATGAGACAAAGATAAATAATTTCAGAACTTTTTCCACCTTTAATGTGACCTATAAACTGTACAACTCAATTGAAAAACAAACTGAAATCTTTTAGGTGGAGGGAAGAAAAAAAATAATGTGGTTGCATAAGTCTGCACACCCTCTTATAACTGGGGATGTAGCTGTGTTGAGAATTAAGCAATCACATTCCAAATTGTGTTAAATAGGAGTCAGCATACACCTGCCATCATTAAAAGTGCCTCTGATTAACCCCAAATAAAGTTCAGCTGCTCTAGTTGGTCTTTCCTGAAATTTTCTTAGTCGCATCCCACAGCAAAAGCCATGGTCCACAGAGAGCTTCCAAAGCATCAGAGGGATCTCATTGTTAAAAGGTATTAGTCAGGAGAAGGGTACAAAAGAATTTCCAAGGCATTAGATATACCATGGAACACAGTGAAGACATTCATCATCAAGTGGAGAAAATATGGCACAACAGTGACATTACTAAGAACTGGAGCTCCCTCCAAAATTGATGAAAAGGCGAGAAGAAAACTGGTCTGGGAGGCTACCAAGAGGCCTACAACAACAATAAAGTAGCTGCAGGAATATCTGGCAATTACCGGCTATGTGGTACATGTGACAACAATCTCCCGTATT